>CAUYLZ010095749.1:0-14746 GCA_963573645.1 Pithecia hirsuta | reverse complement strand
TTGTGTTTTCCAGCATTTTTTAAATTTTCTTCTTGTTTTCTCTAAGTTTTCTGTTTAGAAACACAAATTTATTCAAGCTGTCGTTACCTATTTTTTGTGTGCCATTTTTATCCGGTTCCATTGCAAATTTTTTTTTTTTTTTTTTTTTTTTTTTTTGTCATTAGCTTTTGGAAATGATGTGTCCGGGTATGGATTTCTTTGAGCTTACTTTGGAGGTCAGTGATCTTTAATCTGTAGGTTTATGTTTTGGCAAGTTTGTGGAGTATTCATTCTTTCTTCAAAATTATTTTTTTTGTACTGCATCCTTTTTCCTCTTATACTTTTACTGTGATGATAGAAATATTAGATATTTGAGCATTATCTTACAGTTCTCTGAAGCTCTACTCATTTTTTTTCTAATCTTTTTTTCGTCTCTGTTGTCCAGATTAGATAATTTCTATTAATCTGTCTTGAAGTTCACTGGCTGTTCTTATGTCATCCCATTCTGCCACCTAGTGAGTTTTTATTTTACTTATTGTACTTTTTAGTTCTAAAATTTCCTTTTGGTTCTTCTGAATAACTCTATTTGCTAAGACTTTCTATTTTTCTGTTATTCCTAAGAGTGTATTCACTCTTACTTTCCTTTTCTCTTATTCCTTTTTTTTTTCCCCCCTTCTTGCCATCAGTGGCAGTACACCCGCACTTCTTGAAGTCTTTTTATACTGGTTACCATAGAAACTCTGCTAATAATTCCTACATCTATAGCATCTCAGTGTAGGCATCTGTTGAATATCATTTCTTGGGGGGATGGTTTCCTGCTTCTTTTTATGTTGAGTAATTTTGTATTGTTTGCTGACAAATTTGGGGTTGTATCCTGGACATTTTAAATATTGAAATAAATGAGATTCTGGGTTTGTTTAAATCTGTTGCATCAGTGGTACTTCAAATTCTGGTCTTCCTGCTCAGTCTGCTGCTACTATTTACTTTTCAGTCTGCAAATAACTGCAGAATTCATTCTGTCCACGTTTCATAGCTATATTTAGTAGGAAAAACCAGATGGAGTGTGCTTCCTTCATCTTACCTGAAACCAGAACCTGTTTTGATAGGCAAATTAACAAATTAGGCCAATAATTTTTAAAACTTAAGGCTGTAATTTTCATAGGACTATTCTTATCAATGTTTTTTACTACTCTACCACAGTTATATTGCTGAACATTATTTTTTTCTTTTTTCTTTTTCTTTTTGGAGACAGAGTCTGTCACCCAGAGTGGAATGCAGTGGCATGATCTCAGCTCACTGCAACTTCTGCCTCTCGGGTTCAAGCCATTCTCCTGTCTCAGCCTCCCAAGTAACTGAGACTACAGGCTTGCACCACCACACCTGGCTAATTTTTGTATTTTTAGTAGAGACGGAGTTTTGCCATGTTGGCCAGGCTGGTCTCGAACTCCTGACCTCAGGTGATCCTCCCACCTCAGCCTCCCAAAGTGCTGGGATAACAGGCATGAGCCACCGTGCCCAGCCTTGAACATTATTTCTTTCATCACTGCCATATACCTGGCCCTTTGGCTGTATTAAACTTTCCTGTCCCTTCATTTCTATTCTCATTCTGACCATTGATTGTCGTTTCCCTATTGTCCTTTTTTAGCTGAGACAAGGTTGGAATTTTCCAAAAGGAACTTTATGAAGGAAGTGGGATGATACATACAACTGTATTGATTTGGGGAATGATGATAATTTCATCTCTGTACAGCACTGCCCTGTCTGCAAAGCCCTTGCACATTCTTCTCATGTGATTCTCAGATGACCCCTTTGAGACAATCAGACTCAGTTTATTGATCCCATTTCATAGGTGAGGCAACAGGACTTTTACATATTTGATGTGATCCTCTCAAGGTCTCTAAGTTTTGGAGAAGCAGAACCAGAACCAGGTGGATTTCCTAGCCACATAGCCAATGTACTTACCACAGTTTTGTGCTTTGGTTTGACAACTCAGGATTTAATGATTTTGTGATTTGGCTAACTAATCCAGTTTACAAAGCATTGTCCTATGCATTTTCCATGGCCTGAGGTGGTCTTAGGTGAACACGCTTGCTGCAAGATCTTTGGATCTTAGCCTTAGTGAGGTGAGGAACCCAATCTGATAGGGTTCCTCCCAGCCTATACTTTATTTCAATTTCCATGAGCTTTTATTAAATACCTAGTACATTTCTGGCACAGCCCCCCAAGCAAGCCTAGGAGATAGAAGGGTGAATAAGACCATGCCCAGACTCCTGGCCTCTGTGGGCCCCAGGTGATCATCTGGACCTGTATGGCCATCAAGGGGCCTGCCAGAAGGCTATGGGGAGAAATGTCTGAGCTTATGGAGTTCTCCTTTCTCTACAGTCCTCCAGGCCTCATATGAACAGGAGAAAGAAGCGCTCGCCCACTCTTTCCAGGAGGCCAGTGCTGCCCAGCAGGTGAGCGGGGCTGGGTCGTGTCAGTCTCTGGTGAGGGTCAGGGAGGAGCAGTGGGAAAGCAGCATGGAGTCCCAAGGCAGGCAAAACTAACTACCTGTGCTTGGGAGTGAGGGGCTTAGGCGATTGTCTTTTGTGTATCCAGGCCCCTGGATGTGGTAACCAGGCTATTAGCTCAAGAGGACTGGGTTTCACATCGAGATGGGTCTGTTTTTCCAAGGACTGTTGGGAAGATCTTGGAGAGGCATGGGCCAGGTGTCACAGTGTGATTAGATTCATGGGTGGATGCGCAGGGACCTGTGGAAGCAAGGGAAGCATCTGACTCAATGTGGCTGTGCAGGAGAGATTTCCCAGAGAGAGTGAGATCTAAGCTGGAATCTGAAGGATGGGTTGGAATTCTTTGGTAAAGAAGGGCAGGAAGGCTGCCCCAGGCAGATAAAAAGCAATGTGTTCAAAGACATAGAGGAAAAAGGAAAAATATGGAATACCTGAAGAACTGAAAGATCTCCAGGATGCCAGGGGTATGGGCTTGAGTGGGAGAGGGGACTAAGGCTAAGGAGGTGAGCAAGGGCCAGAGGGGGAGCCGGTGAGCCATCTTAAGGGGTTGTGCTCTATTCTAATGGTAATTGTCAAGGTTCAGGTGGAGGAAGTTCATGGCAGGGAAACATTTTAGAGCTAAGAATGTAGCTTGCAGCTGGGGGAGTATTGTGATGTTTGGCTGCAGGAGAGGATGTATAGAAGGAGCAGTGAGAGGTGAGCTTGGAAAAATTCATTGAGCCTGGTTTGAATGGGTTTTGAATGCCACGCTAACAATGACCTTTTATACCAGGACATTGTCCCCTACAGAATGGGGAGCCATTAAAGGCATTATAGCAAGAGATGGGACTGGTATGCTTCTCTCTCTCTCCCTCTCACCTCCCCTCTTCTTTTCTTTCTTTCTTTTATTTTCCCTTCCTTCTCTTCTCTTTTCTTTTCCTTTTATTTTCTTTTCTCTTTCTCTTTCTTTCCTTCCTTCCTTCCTTCTTTTCTTTCTTTCTTTCCTTCCTTTCCTTTCTCTCTCTCTTTCTTTCTTTCTCTCTTTTTGGCATGCAATTCTGCACTGTAAGGGCTTGTAGATTTTAAGCAGTGGTCAAAGTATGTTAATCTTGCATTGTCTATAGGGTAGATCAAAGACAGATTGAAGAACCCAAAACTGTTCTCCCTCTGGGGTGTGGTGAAGTTCACCTGCAGCCTTTATGAGGCAGGCTTTGATTGTCTCTGTCCCACTCCTTGCTCCAGGAGACCATAGCCAGACTGACCTCACAGCTGGAGGCTTTCCAGGCTAAGATGAAGAGGGTGGAGGAGTCTATTCTGAGTCAAAACTATAAGAAGCATATCCAGGTAGGTAGCAGCACCCTGGGGGCCTTTCCTCCTTGAATCTTCAGGGAGGTCAGGGCCAGGCGACAGGAAAGACCAGCTCCTCTTCAAAGACAAGCCTCAGACCTGACACTCTTACCTACACAAGGGCCTGGAAATAAAAGAGTTCCCATTTCTCTTATGGGAGAATTAAGACTCAGAGAGCAGCATCTGGAGTAGTAAAGTACTCACGTTCTGGATTCAGAGAGCACTAGGTGCATATAGCAAACCTACCAGTTAGCACAAGTGATTCAACCTGTCTGAACCACAGTCTCCTCATCTGCGAAGGGGCTAGACCATGTGTCAAAAGGTGTTATTCGGATTAAGGGAGATAAAGCATATTAAGCACCTAACATGGGCTAAGAGAGGAAGGTGGGTGACTTGTGAAAGTCCAACAATGAGTTGCTGGCAGAATGGGGAGGAGGGATGTAGCCTACTGGCCTAATGGGGTCACTCTGTCCCTGACTAGGATTATGGGAGCCCCAACCAGTTCTGGGAGCAGGAGCTGGAGAGCTTACACTTTGTCATCGAGATGAAGAATGAGCGTATTCATGAGCTGGACAAACGGCTGATCCTCATGGAAACAGTGGTCTGTGGCTGGGAGTGGCTGGGGGATGCAGCCTCAGGTCCTGCTTTCTGGGCATTTCCTTTGTAAAGCATTCGGAGGGGAGATGGTTTGCGGAGGCCCCAGGCTGGTCCACTCCAGCTTTAATCTGCCACCTGTGCTGAGCACTGAGCATGGTCTGTGGCCAAGCTGGGTCAGGCAGTGGCTCCTTATCATCTGAGTCCTGTGCCTTTCACGGCTACTGATGTTGCTGTAGCTTTGGTGATACAGGGCAGTAGCATTGAGGTCACAGGACGACAGAAGCCTCAGAAACCCTGGGGTTGAATCTAAGCGGAGATTATGTTGCTCTGGAAGAAGTCTCACTGGCCCCCTGTATGCCATACAACTTATAATTTAAAAAGTAAAACTAAGGGGTTAACCAAAAGCTGCTGACTTTTAATTTTGCCACAGGAGAATGTTAAAAAAAAAAAAAAAAAATCTTACAGGCACTATCATCCCATATCACCGTCAGTTCTTTTCTCAGGAAGGAAAGAGGGTGAGAGTGAGATGGGATGCCAGGGTGGGTGCCCAGTGAGCCCTGGTGCCTTGGGTCACATGTTCACATGACACGACCCGGGGCTTTATTTTAATCAGATCATCTCAAACATTGCCTGTAGGTTTTGTTCAACCATTTTTGTGGAAACACATAACAAACTTAATTTTATTTATATAGATCATATCCTTCTGACTTTTGGCAAACAAAAAGTATTCTTTCTTCCATGAACTTTTGGTGATATGAGATGGTCAGGAGTGTAATTTTTTTAACATTCTCCTGTGGCAAAAAGTCAGCAGCCCTTTGTTAACTTCTTAGTTCGATTTTTTTCTAAGTTACCTTATGGCTCCATGAAATGTAACATCTAGTTTAGAATGAATCAGTGCTTTCAGTGACCACAGATAAGAGGGACGTGGTAGCACGTACCATGCTGTGTGAGTTTGGCAGCTTTCTGAGCTCATCGTGATTTGTTACAGAAAGAGAAAAATCTGATATTGGAGGAAAAAATCACGACCCTGCAACAGGAGAATGAGGACCTCCATGTCCGAAGCCACAACCAGGTGGTCCTGTCAAGGTAGCTGTCTTCCTGCCTCCTTTCCTCCTGTCCCCACCCTTTTTGCCAAAATTTCCAGTTGGGAGAGTCTTAGAGGAGCCTGAGGAATGACTGACAGATGGGCCCGGGGCCTATTTAAAGAATGTGGCTCCTCCTTTCCCTGACAGTCGGGAAACCCAAGGGGGCAGCTCTGCCCGGAAACCAAAGTCCCAATGCCTTGATTAGTATCTGTTTGTCTCCGTCCTGGCTGAGTGGACTCCGTGAGAAAGCCCAATATGGGGAGGAGGAAACAGGAAATTCATCGTGCACCAGGCCTAAGTGGAATGAATCAGTTCTTAGAGCTCAGTAAATAAGAGCTAGTATCATGTGTCAGACATAATTTATTGAATACTGTATATATTTTCTCATCTAATCCTCATAATTACTCTAAGAGCTGGGTCCTGTTCTTCTTCTTCTTCCCGTTTTACAAATGAGGAGACTAAAATTTAAGGAGAATGAATAACTTGTTCAGGATTGTACAGCTAAGTAGTAGCGGAGCAGAGATTTGGAGCAGCTCAGCACTGCCTGCCTGTCTGTGAGGACCACACTCCTTGGTCAACCAATTGAATTGCCTGTGTACAAGGTCATGTCACCTTGTATACAGGCCAACAAGGAGGGCCGTGGGGGCCCTGCAGTAGGCTGCTGTTCCATCTAAGGAAGGCTTCCTGGAGGAATGGGTTGGTCTCTGTGGCAGCTACTCACCCTGGGCTCTGTCTGCATCCACAGGCAGCTCTCGGAAGACCTGCTTCTCACACGTGAGGCCCTGGAGAAGGAGGCACAGCTGCGACAACAGCTCCAGCAGGAGAAGGAGGAGCTGTTGTACCGGGTCCTCGGGGCCAATGCTTCGCCTGCCTTCCCCCTGGCCCCTGTCACTCCCACTGAGGTCTCCTTCCTCGCCACATAGGGTGCAGGGCCTGGGCCCACCACTATGCCTGAAGTCACAGCTTCTTCCAAGGTTTTTCCAGAGAAGACAGCAGGAGCCTCTCAGTTCTTTTCCAGGAAGAAACGAGGGTGGGAGCGAGATGGGGAGCCAGGGTGTGTGCCTAGTGAGCCCTGCGGGCCTTGGGTTACACAGAATCACCCGCCAGGCTTTGGAGGCTCCGAGAAGCACCTTCCCTTGAGTTGGCCCAGGAATAAGCAAGAGAAGACCTTTCCTCCCTCCCCCGGCCTCTGTCCCAATCCGAGACGTTCCGAGGCTTTCCCAGGGGCAGCCTGTGTCACGATGGCCATTTGACAAAAACGAGACAGCCCCTGGTCTCAGTTTGTCAGCTCTGCTGCCAACTGGTTGACTTGTCAACTTCCTCTAGGTGTTCTAACTCAACACTGGCCTGCTCACAGCCTCACTTTACTCTTGCACTAACACGGTGGGGGGACTGGTCAAAGGACTCTCAGTCACTGCAGTGTCCCATTCTAGGATTGTCTGAAGGCCAGAGCAGGGATTGAGGGGAGTGTGGACAAACCCTGCAAATCAGAGTGGGAAAGGTGAGTGGCAGGGAAGGGGTCTCTGAAGGCCCCTGGGGGTGACAGGGCCAGGCAGCCTCCCCTGCTGAGGCACCGTTCCTGGGCCAGAGTCGGGTCCACCCAGGGGCAGTAGCCAGAGCTCCTCCTCCTTCACCACGCAAGGCGCATCCTCTCAGCCCTGCTAGCCCTTCAGTCGTGGTGCTGCCTGGGCCCAGGGGCCAGCTTGGTGGTCGGAGTCCATTCGTCTGTCGGAGCTGTAACCTCATCCCTGCAGAGATGAGGAAACTGAGGCACGGAGCAGCTCCCAGAGTCAAAGCTAGATCTCATACATCATCCTTTGCTCTGTTTTTCTCCTCAGGCTCTGGGAAGATCAGGTCTGTGATATAATCTTCCTGACTTAATCTTCCTCTCCCTGGCCCTCACCCACTAATTTTTTTTCACTCCTGCTGTCTGCCTTAACTCCTCCTCCTACTGCCTCTGATTCCAGGCCCAGGCTTTTACTACCTGGCCCTCAGCTTCCCCATCAGTGACAAGGGGTGACCAGAGTAACCAACCTCAGCAGGCCGTCCAGCCCTGATTGATAGTCTGTGGATTTCAGATCCTTCTCAGGAAGCTTCAGGTCTACTGGAGACTATGATTATAACTCCTCTCCTGCATAGAGCATTTGCATCAAAGGCTTTTCATATCCCTCCCTCCCCTAGTCCTCATAACATCCTTGAAGCAGGTTCTTATTCCTCACTGGCAACAGGGCAAACAGATCACGGGAGTCAAAGGGCCTTGCCCAAGGTCCCCAGCTTCAGCCCCAGGCCCTAAGCCAGCGTTGGAACAGTCAATCTGCATTTTTCATCAGTCATTCTACAGTGACATCATCCCAGACTGCCTTCTGTATTCCCCTGTGTACAGCCTCCTTCCTTTTCTAGTTTTACAAGTTCAGAGCTGACTGTGTTTCTCCATTCCGCAGCCAAGCTGGGGAAGAGGTGAGGCTAGGGGAGTGTTGTGCTCATTCTTCAGCCGTGGTCAGACAGGTCACCTGGGAGCCTCAAGAAAAGCTCTCGAGGGAATCGTATGTGTACTTTTTCATGAAGCTTTTTGCAAAGCACATCTGAGATACGTTAGTTTATTGGACTAATGTCCAAGAGTGGGCACGATTGGTTGCCAGCTTATTTGGGGACACCTAAACAGATCAGCAGCCTGCATGACTTCTCAGTACCTTTCATATGCCAATGTGTGTTGCAAACTTACAAGAAGGGAGCTAAGTATCCAGCATCTCCCAAACCTCTTTGACCAAGCGTCTGTTCCTCCCACACCTCTCACCTCACGGGCATGTCAGGCTGCAGAATGTACTTTAGAAAGCATTGTTTTAATTGAGAGGGGCAGGGCTGGAGAAGGGGCAAGTTGTGGGGAGCCAGGCTCCCCTCCTGCAGCCTGTGGTGGATGTGGAAGGAGATCAAGTTCTCCTCACTCTGGGGCAGACAAGGTATGAAAACTAAAAAGAACATGCAGCACTTTATTTACGTGGCTTCTGTGTTTTTCTGGGAGAGGGGGATGGTGGGTCTTCACTGAGGACTTCTGCCAGTGGCGGGGGTCTCTGAAGAATAAATCCTGGGGCCTGGATGGCTCACTTGCTGTTCTGGGCACCCTTCTCAAGTACCAAAGACCCACTGGCCCCTGCTTTGCCCAACTGTGGATGTGGGGCCTGGGGCTAGGGTGAAGGCTGGATTGAAGGATGGCCTTCAAAATAGGCCAGGGCTTGGAGTGAGGCTGAGGTTGAAGCAAGTGGCGAAAACTGAGTCATGGGATGGGAGAGTGCAAGGAATGAATAAGAAGGCGCCTTCTGCACTGCGGGGCTCCTCACTGGCATCAGAAACACTGAGGTTCCCACAGGTACCTACCCCCAATTCTGCCTATTGCTCCTTATCCAGATGCCTGCAGCCAGGGAGGGAGCAGGGAGCTAGGAAGGGATAGAGGAGGCAGGAGGACCTCAAGTCACATGGACATGGGTGGTGGCCAAACCAGTGCCCTAAGGTTGGTGGCCCGGCAGGTATAGACACCAGTGTCCCTGGTCCAGATCTCCTCTGCATACAAGGTGCTCTCTGCCTTCTGCTGTACCTGGCCCTTCCAGTGTACCACATGGGCCCGCTTACTGATGTAGAGTGGCTGGCCCAATAGTAGGGGATAAAAAGTGACTATCCATCAGCTGCCCCAGGTGCATCTCTGACTCACACACCAGGGTCAGGTAAGAGGTACTGTTTATCCCTTTGAGGAAAGGGGAAGTGACTCGCCCAAGGTCACACTTCGGCTTCATGTTAGAGCACCTTAAAAGCCAGGCTCTTTGTGAAAAACTTTAAGCTTCTTAAGTCTGCAGAGGGAAGCTGGGGTTCCCTCCCCTCCTCAAAGAGTATCCAGAGGTAACTCCTTCCAGGGCAGTACTTCCCAATGTGGGTTTTGTGGCCCTCTGCTTCTTTAGGGATGCTAATAGGTGCTACCACCTTGAAGGAGAGGAAGGGGAATAATTTCATTACCTAAAGTGTTTGGGAAACATTGAGAAAAGCAAAGTAAAATTAGGAAGACTCCGACCACTGAGTCTGTTACATGTGCATGTATGTTTTGAATCTCCAAGGCAGGTAATGGTTGTAAGAGGAAGTGGGGTAGGGTGGGAAGGAACTTCCTGGTATTCCATCATTCTGAAGAATATGTTGGGGAAATCCTGGTAAAGCCAAGCCAGTGTCTCCCAACCATTTGTGTGCTCCTTTCCCCTTCTTGGTCTCAGTTTCCTCTTCTGACAAGTGGGAGAATGATCCCTTACCTTTTCTACCTCCTAAAGCCTCTGTGGAGTTCACCTTTATCACATCTCTGCAGCCACTGCAGGAAATGGAGAGATGAACTCAAAAAGCAGCCGTGTGCTAGCTCAGGCTACACAAATGACCAGAGTGAAGTGGAGCCAGAGCATTTTAAGTTCAGAGGGAACAGGGCACCCTCACTGGATTCCACTGGCCTCCTTTTCACGGCTACTGAAAGAGGTGATCTCATCAAGCCACAGCTTGCAGAGCACCTTGTTTCCCCATCCTATAATTTTCTTAAATGGCCTCCAGCTGGGTGATAGCCCCTCATGGGAATTTCTGCCCCTCTCTTTCCCTAGGACCCATATAAGATCAGCTCACTGCTCAGATGTCATTGATGGCTCCTGGGAGTCTCAAGAATGATACTTGAGTTCCTGAGCCCATATGCTCCCCTGCATTCTCCACAGGAGGCAGTGGTGGGACAGATGAGTTTCTGGGTCTCATGTGGGTGTGACTCCTGCTACCACGGGTCTAGATTGTCCTCCTCCCCCTCCACAGGGCTCTGATCAAATTCCAGCTCTTTCAGAAAGTCCTTTTACGCATTCCTAAGGTCTTCCATGTTGGTAACATACCTTTTAGCACAGCTGTTCTCTAGATGTTTGAACTTCATGGGAATAAGTTCTTTGAGAAGAAAGAACCACTACCTCTCCAACACCACCTGGGAAGGTCTGAGCTCACAGCAGATACCAGGGAAACAGTTGCTAAGGTATTTGGTTCATCTCCTATGACACACACACACCCAGCCACAGGGCCTGAGCGTTTGCTCTAGCCCCATCTTCGTGTGGCTGAGGCCAGTCTGGTCTCGGCTTGAATGTCACCTCAGAGATGACTCCCTAACGACTGTCTCTTAAGTAGACCCTATCACGTTGCCCTGTTTCATTCTTGTCATAGCATTTGGATCATCTACATAGTTGCTTTTGTCCATATTCCACTTCCTCCTCCCTGCCTAGATGACAAGCTTGCAAATACCAGAAGCCATCCCTGAGACTCATCCTCATAACCTTAGTACCTATTCCAGTGTCTGCCATGTGGCAAGTGCTCATTTTTGGTTAAATTAAGAAAGGAACAAATTATACATTCTCATGCAGTAATCTGAGAAGTTACTGTTTAACAGATGAGGAAACTGGGGCCCAGAAAAGGGAAGTGATTTGCCCCAGGTCACTCAGAGAAGCAGCATCAGAGTTGGGACCAGAATCCAGGTTCATCAGATTCCCAGTCAAGCAGTAGCTCCATCCCACCGCGATCACTCTTGGTCCTAACTAGTCCCTCACTCCCAGCTCCTGCCCCAACACTCTGCACCACACACACAGAGCCTCCATTACCTTCTGCTTACCTTCTGCTCTGGATATCTCCAGCCAAAGTCCACAGCAATCCCTGGCTCACCCAGAACTGTGCAGGTCACACTGAAGTTTTCTCCTAGTTGGACTGATGTTGTTGAAGGCTGGTTCGCGGGTTTGGGGGAGGAAGATGGGTCTGCAATGGATTCAGGGTAGAGAAGTTAGAGACAAACGTGTTGATTTGATTGTTCAAATTGTTGAACTGATGGCAGGTAGAGGGATCGAGAGATGGATGAATGGAATTCATGGGTGGAATGGATAGAGGGTGAATGGTTGAGGTGGTTGAATTGATAGAGGATGTGTAGATGTATGAATGGGTATAACAAATTAATGGAGTATGGGTGGATGATGGAATGATTGAGTGATGGAGGATTCATACATGGAATAGTTTGACTTGATTGTGAATAGGTCAATGGATAGAAAGGCTGAGCTGGTGCTGGCTGGCTCCATGGCTGATCGGCTGGCTGGAGAACACAGTTGACTACATGGAGTATTATTGAAAGCTGATGTTGTTTAAAGCTCCATAATCCACAGAGCTGAAACCAGAGGTTCCTGAAAAAGGTATCTCTCCCCATTTCCTCCCCTTCCCTGCCCACCCAGAGCCCTAGACCCACACATAAATGATGCTGACCAGCATGTACTTGGTAGAGATTTGTCTCATGCCGCCTAGGCTGGCCAAGCAGAAGAGGGAGCCAGCCAAGGAACCCTGGGGCCTGTGGATGGTGAAGCCCTTCTTCACATCAAAGGAGATGTCTGTCTCATCCACTGGGACTCCCTCAACAGGGAACTCCCGGTACATTGTCACCTGGGCCAGGGGGTTGGTCACTTGGCAGGGCGGCAGGGCTGGATGATGGGTGCACAGCTGTACCACCTCATAGTAGTTCTCTGTAGGGATAAAAAGCTCCTCAGGGTCTGGGAATGAGGGAGAAAGATTTGTTGCTTCCCAGTGGCTCTACCACCACCCAGGAGCATGAGGTCTTTACTGGGGACCCGAAACCTCACTTTCTCTTCCCATCCCCCTTCTTGAAGCTCCTTCCTCTCTCATAAGGAAGGGGTCCTGGACTGAGGATGCTGAAGACAAGCCTCCTAGTTCTAGCTCTGTCATTAGTTTGCTGCGTGTATTAAAGAAATCTTTTCCTTTCTCCACATGCAATCATGCACCGTGCAAGGATTCAGACTGCTTAATCTTTAAGGGCCCTTCAATGTAAAAAATGTAAAATTGGAAATACCGAACTTGAAGTCAAGGTTTGACTCCCAATCCTACCACCCGCTAGCTGTAGGACCTTAGTTCTTCTCAAATCTCAATTGGGAGCAATAATCCCACCTGGCCTACTTTGTAGAACTGATAAGAAACAAATGAGATGTTGGCTATTAGCATGAAGCCCATAAGAAATAAATATTTATCAAACTCTATCAAGGGGCTTTTTATTTTATTTTTTGGAGAAAGAGTCTCTCTCTGTCACCCAGGCTGGAGTGCAGTAGTGCCATCTCAGCTCCCTGCAACCTCTGTCTCCCAGGTTCAAGCAATTCTTGTGCCTCAGCCACCCAAGTAGCTGGAATTACAGGTGTGCACCACCATGCCCAGCTAAATTTTGTATTTTTAGTAGAGGCGGGGTTTCACCATGTTGGCCAGGCTGGTCTCGAACTCCTGACCTCAGGTGATCCACCTGCCTCGGCCTCCCAAAGTGCTGGGATTATAGGTGTGAGCCACCATGCCCAGCCTGGGACCAGCTTTTTAGAGCAGTGCTGTCCAATGGAACTTGCTGTGTAGAGAAAAATGTTCTGTATTTGTGTTGCCCAGTATGTAACCACTCAGCATATGTGGCTCCTGGGCACTTGAAATACAGCTAATGCAGCTGAGGAACTGAATAATTAATTTTCTTTAATTCTAGTTAACTTAAATAACCACATCTGTTTAGTGGCTTCTGTATGGGGTGAAGTGGCTCTAAAATTAGTCACATGCTATGGTTTTTAACTTTGCACACTGGAATCACCTGAGATGCTTTTAAAATGACCAATTCCTGACCCCGACACCGAGTGAATTAGAACTTGGCCTTGGAAAGGGGATTGGTGTCTGTGCTTTTAAAGTTCTGCAGGTGACCCTAATGTGCAGCCAGACTTGGGAAGCACTGGCTACAGATTCCCACAGCTGTCTGAAGATTGGAATCACCTGTAGAGTTTGTTGACATGACAAGTGCCCAGACTCCATACAGTCTTAATGGGAGTGAGGCCCAGGAATCTGTGTTTTCAGTAGGCTCCCAGGTGATGCTTGGTAGTAGGGGTCATGAACCTCTAGATAGGGCCGGGCATGGTGGCCATGCTTGTAATCCTAGCACTTTGGGAGGCCAAGGCAGAAGATAGCTTGAGTTCAGGAGTTTGAGACCAGCCTGGGCAACATAGTGAAACCCTGTCTCTACAAAAAAAAACACAAAAATTAGCTAGGCGTAGTGGTGCATCCCAGTTACTTGAGAGGCTGAGGTGAGAGAATCACCTGTGCCCAGAAGGTCAAGGCTGCAGCGAGCTGTGATCATGCCACTGCATTCCAGCCTAGGTAACACACAAAGACCCAGCCTCAAAAAAAAAAAAAAAAAAAAAGCAACAACCTCTAAATTGAATAATTATTACTGTTTTGGTTGCATTTGAGTAAGAGACATTGCTGACTGTAGAAATGTCCTGTGTTTCCTGTGTCGAACCAAGCTGGACTCTGTGACTACTTGATTCTCCATGGGACTAGCCATAGAATCTCAGAATGTTCACAAAAGGTCTTGGAGGTAGTGCTCTCCCCTCTTTTACAGGTGAGTCTAAAGAGAAAGCCTGAAGAAGGCTATGTTTGGAGGACTTTCTTGGAAGCAGGTTCTTGGAGACGTGACTCCAGGGCATTTGTAAAGGAGATGAAGGCCTTTCCCTGGTGCCTCACTCTCAGCGCATGCACCGATCTGGCAATGCGGAGCCCGACAGCTGTACTCGCCGGTGTCCAGGCCAGTCAGCTGAATGTACTGACTGAAGTGCTTGATTCTGAAAGACAGATGGTGGGGGCAGGCCGGGCAGGACATAGGGATGGCCAGAGACTCCCACTGGGCAGCATTTGGCCTGCTGACAGTCCTCCCTCCCATCACTGACTTTCATCACCCACCCACCCAATCTTTCCCTCTTAATGGCTCTGAGAGGATTTGCGTTGGCCCCACCTGCGATTTCGGATTGGCTTGCGTAACCCGCTGGCCTCATGCACAACTTTTAATTGGTCCACCTACTCCTTTCCTTTGACTTTGCACTTCCCAAATGGAATGCCACAAGTGCCTTTGTGTTCCTTGGCACCTTCCTTATGTCTCTTGGTACAAACCAGCAAATGGTTTTCATGCACTTCCTCCCACCAAAGGAGGCAGAGTCCCAGGAAAGCCCATCTTAAGGGGCTGAAGTGAGAGAGAATAGGCGAATCTTTTTTTTTTTTTTTTGAGACAGAGTTTCTCTCTTGTTGCTGAGGCTGGAGTGCAATGGTGCAATCTCGGCTCACCACAACCTCTGCCTCCCGGGTTCAAGCGATTCTCCTGCCTCAGCCTCCCAAGTAGCTGAGATTACAGGCATGCACCACCAC
>CAUYLZ010095748.1:0-38365 GCA_963573645.1 Pithecia hirsuta | reverse complement strand
TGTTTGTTTTTTTCATTCTTTAACTTTCTTTTTTTTTTTTTTTTTTTTTTTTTTTTTTTTTTTTTTGAGACAGGAACTCATTGTATTGCCCAGGCTGGAGTACAGTGGCACAATCTCAACTCAGTGCAACCTCTGCCTCCTGGGTTCAAGTGATTCTCCTGCCTCAGCCTCCCTTGTAGCTGGGATTACAGACATGTGCTGCCACGCTCAGCTAATTTTCGTATTTTTAGTAGAGACGGGGTCTCACCTGGTCTCGAACTCCTGGCCTCAAGTGATCTACCCGTCCTGGCCTCCCAAAGTGCTGGTATTGCAGGTGTTAGCCAATGCGCCTGGCGAGACTTTCTTAAATTACATTTTGAAAGCTGTCATTGTATGAAAAATAAGCAAAACATAACTGAGCCATGTCTAGGAAGCTGAGACATAGTCAGCAGTGACTTTGGACTCTGAGAGTAATTCAAAGAGGCACTGTGAATTTCTAGAAATAACACTGAATAGGGGTTAGAAGAACTAGTTCTTTGCCTGGCTCTGTCTTTAATTAGCTGTTAGACCAGGTAGACAGCCCTAATCTCTCTAAGCCTTATATAGCTTGTCTATAAAAGAAAGTTGTCACAGGTGATATGGAAAGTCCTACTCAGCTCTGCAATTCTATGACTCTTTATCCAGAGAAAGTTTGTGTTTATGTATAATGAATATACAAGACAGGTGTGTTCTTTTTATTTTGATACTCAGATTCCTTAAAACAACAACTTTACACCATATTGGGTCTTTAATTTACAAATGCCTACTTACCTCATGGGGGGTTACTCTACCTCACTGGATTCTAAAGTTAATAAAACTTCATTAGGTAGCTATTAAATATATTTAAATAACATACAGTAATGGGCATGTATGTTTCAGGATCAGATCATATCAGATACACAGATAGTGTGCTTATACATAGTCTAATCGGTATTGGCTTTATGTGTATTTGGAGAGATAATATGCAGTCCCCTTAATGTTTCTTTCTATTCTTTATATGAAATCATGTACAGTGAACATAAAAGTACTAGTTTTCCCTAATAATATACATATTGAAAAATAAAATGAGTGTTTTAAAGGCTTGTGGATTTCTCTCTGGTTAGATCCAAAGAGCTAAGTGTCCTTCATGTGTAAGTGTGGTTCCTTTCAGCCCTGAACATTCTGAGGCCGTGTGTAAATAAAGGCTTGGGCTCATGCCTTACACATTTGCAAAGCTGGCAAGTCTCAGAATGAAGGATGGTTTATTCAAGAAAAGACAGAGAAAAACAGTGAAGATTGAATTGATTGTATCCAGTTGGTGAAGAGGAGCCCACAGGAAGTGCGGATGGAATGCTGGTACAGCTGTCATGGCAGGTCATCACCCAGGGAATACAGAGCTCTTCGCACTGCTGTGTTCTCTGTGATACCCAATGAGGATCACCAAGCTGTCCTTTAAATCCAATGCAACATTTTAAAGACAGCCTCAAACTAGGAACAGTCTTATTATTTTCAAGAGCTGCAGTGTTATTTATTAGGCATTATTTTGAGAAGAAAATGCCTTTTAAAGGGTGGTATAAATGGTAAAGGTCACCTGAACTTAGGATATTCTCACCTGAATTCATGAACTAATGTGAAAATTTTTAAAATATCACACTTAAACATATTTTAAAGGGACCACATATCTCATATTGCAGATAATAAAAGAAGGCATGACATTTCCCATATTGCATACAGTAAAAGGAGGCATAACATTTCACAGAGGGAATTTAAGAAATTATGACCAAAGAGAAAGCTAACATAGGAAATGCCAAAAATTAACTTTTATCTAAGT
This sequence comes from Pithecia hirsuta, assembly GCA_963573645.1. NCBI lineage: Eukaryota > Metazoa > Chordata > Mammalia > Primates > Pitheciidae > Pithecia > Pithecia hirsuta. The sequence goes on along the minus strand of CAUYLZ010095748.1, from coordinate 36,537 downwards.
CTAATTTATACCCAACAATAGGTATTCTTCATTTTAAAATGTAGCATGCTTTTCAGGAATTCAGTTCTGAGACTGGCCAAAATAAATTGTTATGACAAAGAGACGACAAAGGCATGAGGTGTCACACATTAGTTTTTTGCAGTGTAGCTGCACTGAGGAGAATAATGAAAGAGAAGCTGCATATAAATCAAAGTCATCTGTGCTTGTGGTGCACATAAAGAACAATATGCAGAGGAAGAAAATGTTTTTTTCAAAGGATACCTGATTTATTGGATTCATTCTGTAGACTGAAGCATCTGAAATAGTCTCCAAGAAGTGGATGAGGCCTTTCTTTAGATTTGCTTGTTGACATAATGAAAGAATTGTAGGAGGCACACAATGAGACAGTAATGAGTTTAGCTTTTACCGTTTAGAAGAAGCTCTTGTACATGATCTTTTAGGTTGAGTGCCGCTGAGCCTGTCTAACCTGGTAGCATGCAAACACGTGATGCTAACTAAAGCATGTTGGAGAAGCAGGATGAAGAAAGAGAGCATGTTCAATGAATTATAGGCTTTAGCTTAATTGTTTCACTACGTAAGGGCCTTCAGTGGCTTGGTAAATAATTCTTTCTAGAAGATGATTTAGGGTTTATTTTAGAATTTAAAAATTCTACGAAGTATTCTAACATCTATAAGTAATGTAAACATAGCGTTACTGAGTGGACTGTGTTTCCTCTCGCCACACCAACCCAAATTGGGGTCACAGAGATGATAACATTGTTCTCCATGGGCCCAGGCCCTATGAGTCTGAGTCTGCTTTTGGGAGCTGTTTCCTCCATTAGGTATACAAGTCTTCACCTACTGGCTTAAATCTAGTCCTGTGGGTTTCCACACATCACCTTTCCTGAGACTGACTTTGGCTGTTGAGTGGCTGCCACAGTGATATTCTGACCATTCCCCACAGCTCCTAGGATTGGAGCTCCCAAGTTTTCCAGTATTCTCTGGGCTGAGAAAATTCCCCTAACCTTACTTGGGTTCTACCCTATTCCAGGCCACAAACCCATAGGAAAAGTAGGTAAGGGGTTCAGTGGTACACCTAGGAAATGGAGGTGGGAAGGAATACTTACTATTGGTCAAGAGACAGTCTATTCAGAATTTTTCTTCCCCTTGAAAGCACTCTAGTCTCTTTAATTCACATGTCTAGCTAGTCTGTTTCTTACCTTTGGGAGAACTCTTTGTCCTCAAACTTATAGTATCTCACCAAAATTTACTCACCTCAGGTATTTGTGATTTCAGGAATGCTTAATTGAGACACAATAATGAAGCTGTCTTTCAGAATTTTTTTCTCTTCATGATTTTTTTTTAACTTCTGTAATATAGGTTAGTGGTGTAGAAGCAACCTTTGAATTATTCTTAAAAAAGAGAAAAATAAAATAATACAGCTCACCTCCTCTCTTAAAACCCTTGGATTACATTTTTTGTTGGTTTTATTAATTTAGCTATTGTTCTTAGCAACTATGTTAGGGAAAAGATCGGATTGAGAAATGTACAGATTACAGAAGAAGTGTCACTCTGACTCAAATGTAGTACAGCAAGTAAAGGAATTGGGTATTGTCTTTTCATGACCTAAAATGCCTCTCACTTGCTACAGAACAACTTGCAAGGCAGGAGTTCTAATGTTTGACAGATAACAAATAACTAATAAACCCAGGACCAGATGCCAGCCATTCTGGAGTTATATAAAAGCTGGCTCTAAGAAGGGAGGCTTTTAAACAGCCGAACTCTATCAACTGTTTGCGACACCTAAGGCAGGTGTGTCTTAATGTCCAATGGGGGTAATTTTTAAAATTTAAGCATTTTCATATGTGATGAAATTTAATATCTATAACTATAGAAATCTCATAAGAGGAAAAGATAAAAGAGACACTCAGAAGTAAGTCTGAGTAAATTTGATCACAACTAAATTGTGTGAGAATGATTGGTCGTTATGCTTTTGGGTGCCTAGCAGATATTGAGTGCCAAAAGTTAACAAAAGGTGCAGTTAGAATGCGGGTGAAATATTTCTGACAAAGAGTTTTAAACAAAGGGGCCTTTATCAACTTTGTATTTTGCAATTTTTGTTTGGAACCAGCCCCATTCACTTTCTACTCCTGTTTCTACCACACTCCCATTTTAATACATGATTCTTTAACCAGTGAAACTCACATGCTTTTGTTAGTAAATTCTCTAAATGGTCAGATAGTTGGTGATGGCAGCCTCGGTTCTTTGCCAGTTGAAAAGGACTTTGGATTTGGGAGACCAAGGCAGGAAGACCACCTGAGTTCAGGAGTTCAAGACCAGCCTGGTCAACATGGTGAAACCCCATCTCTACTAAAAGTATAAAAATTAGCCAGGCATGGTGGCAGACACCTGTAATCCCAGATACTTGGGAGGCTGAGGTGGGAGAGTCACTTGAAACTGGGAGGTGGAGGTTGGAGTGAGCTGAGATTGATCCACTGTACTCCAGCCTGGGTGATAGAACAAGACTCCATCTCAAGAAAAAAATAAAGGACTTCGGAGAGGTCAATTTAAGATTGAGCCCTAAATAGTCACTTGTGAATAAGGTGTCTCATGCAGACTTCTGGGCACTGATTTTATTGGAGAGGATTCTCTTGGTTAGGGAAACTAGTGATACTGAGCTGTTGTTACTTGAAGAAGAGGTCAAGCTAGGCATGAGAGCAAGTCGGGTAGATGCCTCTCAAATGTTCACTTAAATACCCACTGTGCACAGGATCTTAATAAAATTCCTAAGAATCAGTCATGAGAGCATAATAAGACACCTTTCAATTCTAGATAAAAGTATTTTGGGGTAGTTTCTCATGGCTACAGATGATGCCATAATAATTTACTGGTAATAATTGGTCTTTAAAATATTTGAAAACATTCAGTGTTTTTATCGTATTGATTTTAAATACTTTTATTGCCTTATTAAACTATGCTTTTTATTTTAGATACATCTTTTGTGTTAATGTTTTTTGAAGGTATCAGTCCTACTGGGATTTCAGTATATGTTCAGTACCCTAAAAGTCTTTAGGGCCCAAGGAGAGGCATTGTAGGTCATGGAAGGAATAGTGTCCATTTCCGCTTTTTAAAATTATTTTTAGCTATGTTCTTTTCTCTTAAGTGATGAGGTTGCAGCCTGAAATGAACCCTTCTTTCTGTGAGAAACAGAGCTTATGCCAGAGCAGGATGGTTATTTACAAGAGTCTATAACCCTTACAGTTGGGTCTAACTCAGGTTACAGACAGTGCAGAGAACAATATGGAGACCAGTGTGTTACCAGTTCCAAACTGGTGCTTTGTTTCTGTCTCAAGCACTAACCACATCCTGAGTATCAGCTGGGGTCCTGGATACTGGCCCAGTGTTGAGTCCATCTTGATGATGACTGCCATTCTGACCCTGGCTCCCCATGGTTATTCTATTTTGCAGGTGAGAGAATGTCACCTATTAAGGAGTAGAGGCAAGGTTCATGTCCAGATTTTCTGTTACCTCTGGTCCAGTATTCCTATTTTGCTCAGACTTGTCACGTGGCACTTGTGCATCACTTGAAGCAAGATAGCTGTGAAAACAGCACTCCCACCACTGCCTTCACCACCATCAGCCAAAACAAACCTCTGTTGTAGTATTGGGGTGTGAATGAAGATTTAGCCAAGAAGCTTGGTTTAGTTTCTAGTCCAACTGTTTTGATATTTACCGTGAAATTTCATTGCTCTAATGATGATTTATCCAGCGTGGGGAGGTCTTATCCTTTTAGAAATCTTAAGAAATTTCTAGCCTTCAAATAAATAGTTAGGAAAGAACATTTCTCTATTTATCACTTATTTTCTGGTTCATTTACAGCTTCTGTTTAAGCACCTTGCCTCTTTCTCCAGAAGTGTCCCAAACTATTCCAATCTGGAAAGACTTCTTTATTATCTATACCAGGGGTTGGCAAACTTTTTTAGCAAAGAACCAGGTAGTAAATATTTTCATGTTTATGGGCCATATGGTGTGCTTCAGTTACTCACGTCTGCCATTGTAGTGTGAGAACAGAAAACAGCCACAGAGAACATGTAAATGAACAGGTGTTGCTGTATTAGAATAAAACTATTTACAAAATAGGCAGTGGCCCGGACTTAACTGTGGCAGTAGTTTGCTGACCCCTGCTTGACACTAAAATAATTTATTCATCCATGATTCTGGGTTATCACTTATATTACTGTCTTTTTAAAACATTGGCCTCTCATATTGTTACATAAGTTTTCATTTGTACATAAAAACTTTATGAAAATAATTTTCCCAGTGAGTATTTGCTATTTATATTGGCATTCGTTCAAATTCTTTGTCCTGTCATCCCAAAACCTGGGCTGAGTTATCAGTACTGAGATTTGAAGTGTGCCGTGATTGAAACAGGAGTAGTTGAGCAAGAGGCAAGGTATTTTTTTTTTTCCTAAGAAATCTCTTAGCTTTAGGCTGAAAACTTTTTGGAAACCAGGATGCTTGCATTTGACTTGAAAAGGCAAGATCCTCCCACATAGAAGGGACAATTGTTGTGATATCATTGAATAGGAAATTTGTACTTTTCTGAAACATATATCTATGGTGACTGTAGGTGCCCTTTGGTGAGTGACTGATTATATTACTTTTGTGCCCTGGCGATTCTTGCATGTTTTAGAGAGATTGGTAAGAAACTAACATGGCACAGGCTTATCTTTAAAATAGATACCACCTAGGCAGCAGCTTGAAAGGAACATGAATTTCTATATAGACCTTCACAGACAAGTGAAATGCTAAATCTGTGTTTACCGATGGATGAAGAAAACCATTTCTGGCTAAGGAGGAGTCAGAAATCAATCTCCCTTTTCTCTTAAGTGAGGGCATTTCATGAAAAAAGGAGAAACTAGCAGAAAAAAGTAGGAAGTAAGTGAATTCTGCATTTTTCAGGTTCTTCATATTAATATTCTCCCTCCACATGGTCTTTGTCATATATGTGGTTTTTAGCCATTATGTATGTGTTCTTTTAAAGGAAAAGTGAAGGTTTTTCGGTTGGCTGTTTCTGCAGCATCTATTCATTGGGGATCTGCAAGGTGGTTTCGAAAGAACAGAGAACAAAGGCTGGTTGACATCTTCAGCATGTTTTCTGTGGGTCAGGACAAGTCTTAGAGGAAAGTGAGAAGAATCCTTACTTGTCGTTGTCACCAGGACTGACTGACATGAGAAGAGCCAAATGGTGGAAGAGAGCTTAGAAAGATTAGCCAATGTGATGTTCACATTGTATGCTATAGATACACGTAATTACTATCGGTCAATTGAAAATAAAATGCACTTAAAAAAAGATTAACCGAATGCATTCACGATGCTTGGTCAGTGACTAATGTCAACCTGGCAATTTTCAAGCCTCTCTGCAGCACTTAATGTTTTCAGAATGCTTCGCAATCAGGCTTATTAGTCTCCCTTTACCACTACCACGTGAAGCTAATTGATAGTTCTCTTCATTTCAGCGTTGAGGACAGGTGACTTGCTGAGGGTCAGGCAGTGAGTGGTTTATGGAGCTCATTAGTCTCTGGGTCATTTCTCTCTTGAGTTAGCAAAAATGCTTTTCACTTTTTTAAAAAAAGACATCTCTAATCAGCCTTGGGGAGCTTACTACTGGTTAACCAGATTGTTTTTCAGGATAATACTATTGGAAAAATTTCTAGTTTTTAAGTTTCTTTTAAAATTTTGCCTTTCCTAAAGCTTTACTGCGTCACTCAGAACTTTTCTGTTACCTTTTCAGAACGTTTTGGCTGTACGTGTTAAGGGTTACCTTTACCTGGGTAATGCCCTCAAAATTTTGGCCATTTTCTTCCTATCACCCAGATACTTTAGAAAAAATAAAATGTGTTAAACAAGAAGACTTAGTTTGTGACAATAGTTGTGGTCAAAATTTGTATGGAGAGATGAGATGAAACCATTTTTTATTCCAGTTACCTCTACTGTTTTTTATCCGCAGAACCTCATATAGGCTAGACAGAAGCAGTGACCTTGCGATTTGGAATGAGAAATGTTAACATTTATTGTTGGAATAAATAATGTTTATTCACGAGTAGATAATTAGTGGGCTTCCACTGCTTTTCTTAGCACAAGCGAAACATCCCTTAAAAATAGCGAGTAGAATTTCTATAGGTCGTGGAAGGCTGATGGCTTGCATTGGCCATTCATTTAATCTTTTATCCCTTGAACCTTTTTTGAGCACCTCTTATATACATATACTGTTTGAGAATAAAGTCTTGAATAAGAGTTAAGGCCTCTGTCTCATGCAGCCTGCATTTTAGTAGCTAGATTATTATTTTCAAAACCGTAAATACATAATACATTACCCAAAACAGGTAATCACTATGAACAAAACAAAAGCAGGGCATAGAATAAGAGAGTGACTAGAGTAGGAGAATATTTAGAAAAGGCTCCTCATCTGAAGAGACTCAAATAAAACTATGGCATGGAAAAGAGGAGTATTCCTGTAAGTGGGAACAGCAAGGATAGAAGCCTTAATTAGGAGAGAACTAGGCACGTTTCAGAAACAGGAGCAAAGCCAATGTGGCCGGAACAGAGTGAGTAAGGTAGAGAATGACAGGAGATGAAGCTGGAGAATAACAGGAGATGAAGTTATGCTCTGTTGACCAAGCTCAAGCCTGTGGATTTGGATGGAAAGCACTTGGAGGATTTGGGCAGGAATGTGATATCATCAATTCACATTTTTGAAGGATCACTCTCCATATTGGGTAGAGACCAGACTGAAGAAGATAGAGACAGGGAGAGGGGACATTGGTACACTCATAAGGGAGCTGGCTTGGTAGTCTTAAGAGCTGACAGTGGCTTGAACTAAGTGGTGAAGTGGAGATAGTGAGGAGGGGTTAGACTCACAGCATGTTTTTGAGTAGAGCTAAGAGTGCTTAATGACAGATGGGATGTGAACTGTAAAGGAAAGGGACTGCATATGGCTCCATAGGTTGGGCACTGACAGCCCCAGAAAGAACTATTCAGAGACTATGCAGTGAATGGCAACCTGGGGTGGTACACAGTGGCAGCTCTGGGAAGGATTGAGGATGACTCCTTGGCTTTTGATCTCAGCAATCATATGATTGGTGGTACCATTTATTGAGATAGGCAAGGTTGGGAGGAACAGGTTACAAGGTGCAGGGGAATCGAGTTCTATTCTGGACATAGTCAGTTTGAGGTGTTAGACATCAGCAAGGAGACGCCACATAGAGTTGGAAGCGTACATCTCAAACTCAGGTGACATAGCAGATCTGGAGACAAAAAAAATCGGAAGAATGAAATATATATATTTAACTGTGGGACTGAATGGGAACTTACTGTGAATGAATGTTGAGAAAAAAAGTAAAGAGGTTTGTAGCCTGTATCCTGGGAACCCCAAGATTTGAAGATAGAGGAGAAAGGAGCCAAACGTGGATTGCAAAGAGAGACCCAATTATCTTTTTTTTTTTTAGATAGAGTCTCAGGCTGTCACCCAGGCTGGAGTGTACTGGTGTGATCTTAACTCACTGCACCATCTGCTTCCCGGGTTCAAGTGATTTTCCTGCTTCGGCCTCCCGAGTATCTGGGATTACAGCATGTGCCACCACACCCGGCTAATTTTTGTATATTTTGTTTAGTAGATACTGGATTTTGCCATGTTGGCAAGGCTGGTTTGGAACTCCTGACCTCAGGTTATCTGTCTGCCTTGGCCTCTCAAAGTGCTGGGATTACAGTTGTGGAGCCACTGTTCCCAGCCCCATGTAGCTTTTTTAGTATCCCAGAGGTATGGATGATTTTGGAACTTACTTCGTGGACTGACTGCAAAGATATTTTATATTTTGTTTTACCTTTGTGTGTCCTAGACTTATCCTTTTAAATATGATTCACTTAAATGAGTGTATATATATTTTGAATCAAAAGTCATGTTTTCCATCATAATTTTTTTTGTAAGAAGGTAGGGCACAGATAAACATATTTTTAAAATCTCTTTATTTTCTTCCATCCCAGTAAGAGCTGTTTTTGACAATAAGAGTTCATGCTTGCTTTTGTGCTTTGATGATGGTCTCGCTGATCGTGGATTTCATTTTTCTCTGCTGGAGATTTTATTACTACCAAGGATGCAGAGGCTACACTGCCTGGATTCATTTTGGCTGCTCTCACTTTTGTAAACATTTAAGCATAAGATCATTGTTAACGCCCCATGAAAGATCTTTCAGCAGGTGGCATGGGTGGACCTACAGCCTAATGGGTAGCTGTGCTTGTTTGTATTGTTGATAAGTATCCGAGACAGGTAGCTGTCCTTCTATGAAGCTGACTCTTCTTGCTTCTCTATTGACTTCTCTCTTGTCTTGACCTCATTTTGTATGGGAGCTTCACATACTGGAAGACTCATCGAAGAACTTAAGGTCCTTCTTTTTGCCAAAACCAGGGCAGCAAACACTGCCTCACAGTGGAATATTTCTTAGTCGACTCAGCAAATATTTAAGTCATTATTTAGTTCCTGGCGCTCTAGCTCTGTGCATGTGTTCCACTGGGCCCTGATAGCATGCTGAGGTGTTTAACACAATCGTTAATCGGCTCTGATCTGCAAGTCGGAGGCAATGTTAATTAGCATTACTTCTTTGCCACTGCATCCATACTGGCAGTTCAGTTTCATGCCCTTACACTCTCTTACTTGTGCTTTCCTTTTCTCCCTTTTTAAAAATAAGCCCAAGACCCGAAAGTATTCAGATATGTTCTTCTCAACAACAATGCCGTAACCTTTTACTGTTTAGTAGCAGCCTGATTGAAAAGCAATTTAGAAGTATCAATCTTCTTCTGTAGGAATTTCAGCTGGGAGTTTTATAGTTAATAAAAGTTAGGTATTAAGCACGTAGGCTCATTGCCTAGAACCAGTTGCCTATGTTTCCTAGGTATTGTTTAACAGCCTCCGTTTTCTTTTTTTTCAACCAGGCCTTCATTTTTATTCTTTGTCTTCTGTCACTCTAGCTACAGAGACACTAGGTGTTTGCTGTCTTAGCCCTTTCAAAAGATATTAATTCTTTTCTTCCTGGGGTTTGCCCTTTGTAATTTTTGTAAAAAGGCATCCTACTAACCTTCTGTAATTACTTTCATTTCATATAATTTTTTTCTGGGAACTGTATTTCTATATCTGTAAGTTTTACCTGGAGTAACAGATATTTCAAAATTATTTTCATTTCCTTCTAAGAACATTTTATTGTTTGCAGAAATATTTTCTTCAGTGAGACAGTAAGCACTGCATGAAGTTAAAATCATTTGAAATTTAAATGTTTTGCAAACTCTCATTTCAGATGTCAGAAGAAAACCTTTTGGAGGGTATTTGTGCTAAAGAATGCTTCAGGGCTTTGCATTGTTAATCATCTCTTTGATCTAGATTTTAAAAATCTGATGAAGGAGTTAGAGCTATTACTTCCCCGGGTATGGGTATTTTCTATCCTGGTTAATAGCATGACCATTTAGCTAGTACCTAAGCAGAAAGCTGAGAGTCATCCTGGATAACTCCTTCAACCTCGCTGCTTACATTCCGATAGACATTGAAGCTCAGAGGGTCTTGCCATCTAATCCATCAATATTGTCCTTTTAATTTCTTCTGCTATTTTCCAGTGTAGGCAATAAGTGATATTTTTTTCCCTTCAGCTTCTTTGTTGATCCCATAATTGGAACTTCATCTCAGCTAGTCTGGCCCCACCCAAATCATTCTCCACACTATTAACAGATCAGTCCGTCCACCACCAATCAGTTCCTATTACATTTGTGGCTCCACTTAGAATTTCAGATCCTCCTTACGGTGTGGGAGATTCCCCATGGGATTCCTTCATGTCATGTCAGACTCAGCTCTTGGTACTCTGGGCCTCACATCCTTCTACTACAGGAAGATAGAACTAATTTTCTTTTCCTGAACATGTCAGCAGCCCAAGATTTTAGGTCCTCTGAATTGAAGCTGCTTACCACATCCACTGTGACTCTCCAGACATCAGTCTCAGCCGTTATTTGGCATAACAAATGGGGGATGTGTGAATTAATATTACTATTATTTGTTTATTAGGATAGATACAAATTTTATGTGCTGGTTGCAGCCACAGTTATGTGCCTGGAGTAGAGAAGGTCAAGTGAGCACAGAGCTGATGTTAATCTGGTGTGTAACAGTTCATGTGTATCGGTTATTAAATTAACATGCTTCCAATCCAATTCCTTCGAAGGTTGCTGAGCCATTCCAACCAAACTGATCCTCCATAAGATCATCTGGATCTCTCTGCAACCCAAGAGTTAAAGAATGAGTGCATAGAACTCCATTTAGCATAATGTCCTCCAGGTTCATCCATGTTATGACAAATGACAGGATTTCCTTTGTTTTTAAGGCTGAATAGTATTCTATTGTATATAGATGGCACATTTCCTTTATTCACCCATTTACGGACACTTAGGTTGTTTCTGTTTCTTGGCTATTCTGTATAGGATACTTCTGGGACCCAAAGAAAGAAAAATCACTCTGGGGTATAAATTATTGAAAACATCACCAGGCCCACAATTAGTATTTTGAAAAAAATTTTTTTTACATTGATAGATAAAATTATTTGTCTTTACTAATTACAACATGATGTTTTAAGGAGTATATACATTGTGGAATGATTTAATATAGCTAATTAACGTACACATCACCTCACATAGTTATCATGTTTGGGTGAGAATACTTGATATCCACGTTCTTAGCATTTTTCAAGAATGCAATATATTATTAAATATAGTCACCAACTGTACAGTAGATCACTTGAAATTACTCCTCCTGTCTAACTGAAATTTTGTATCCTTTGGTGGACATCTCCTCCTTCTTCCCAATCCCCACAACTCCTGGTAGCCACCCTTCTCCTCTCTAAGTAGAGATCAGCTCTTTTAAGATTTCATGTATGAGTATGATAAATGCGGTATTTATCTTTCCGTGCCTGACTTATTCCATTTAGCATAATGTCCTCCAGGTTCATCCATGTTATGACAAATGACAGGATTGCCCTCATTTTTAAGGCTGACTAGTATTCTATTGTATATAGAATGGCACATTTTCTTTATTCACCCATTCTACACACGTTGTTTCTGTTTCTTGGCTATTATGACTCATACTGCAGTTACCATGGGAGTACAGATATCTCTTTGACGTACTGATTTTGTTTAATTTTAATGTATATCCAGTAGTGGGATTGCCGAATCATATGGTAGTCCTACTTGTAATGTTTTGAGGAACCTTCATACTGTTTTTTATAATAGCTATACTTGTTTACATTCCCACCAGCAGTGTGCAAAGGTTCCCCACTTTCTAGATTCTTGCCAACACATCTTTTGTCTTTTTGATAGTAGTCATTTTAAAAGACATGAAGTGATATCTCATTGTGGTTTTAATTTGCATTTTTCTCATGATTAGAACTGTTTAGAAGTTTTGTATATATCCCTTTGCTATTTGTATGTCTTCTTTTGAGAAATGTTTATTCAAGTCCTTTGCTCTTTTTTTCAGTCGGGTTATTTGTTCTTGCTATCTAGATGTTTGAATTATTTCTATATTTTGAATGTTCACAATTAGTATCTTAGGAGCTCAGATTAGTCAGTTTTAGTAATCTTTTAATGGACAGTGCTTAAGGTAGTCCTAATGTGGTAGTGGTAGGAGCTTAGTGATTGAGAGCTGTTACATCAAAAACACGCCCTCAAGAAGTCCTCTGCCTATTGAGGAATCTGTACATAGGCTACAACCCTTCACCATGTGATGGAAAGAGTAGTCACGTCTTGGTCCAGACTTCTTCTTACTTCTTTTATCTTTTATGATTTAATCTCCCTTTTATCTTTTCATCTATTTAATCTTCTGTGATTATCTTATAATGCTCTCATTGGCACTGAGATGTTTCATGGGTCAGGGTCCCCACTTCTATTTGCTGGCAATTTTATTCTTTTCCTGTGTGACTGCTTAAAGTTAAGTGCAGAATCTTTGCACAGCAAATTGTTAAGGAAGCTTTATGATCCTCCATAATTTCCACAGAGCCCCTTCTGCCGATTGTATTCTCTAAGTGGGATTGGTGTCACGATTTTCAAGGTACTCTAGCATACTATATGTCTCTATCTCAAGACTCTTTTCTTTGGACCACTGCCCTGTGCCTACTCATAGTGTATTCTCTTTCTGCCAGTGTTGTTACAGTAGGATAATATGGGTATTTTCAATTCTGTTTCTTTGGTTAGAGTAATTTCTTATTTGGGGGTGGAAATGTGGCTGCCTTTGTACCTAGACTACTCGAGGGCTGAAGCTTAAGGAGTTTCCTTCTAAATCCTTTCAAGCTCCAAATCCTATGGGTAACATGTCCTCATATGCAAAATTTGCTGCAGAGCTGTCACCTGAAATTTTGCTTTGCAGTTTTCCAACATAGTTCTCTTTCTTTAAATCAGGGTTTCTCAACTTCAGCTATAGTGACATCTTGGGCTAGATAATCCTTTCTTTGTGAGGGGACTGTTCTGTGCATTTTAAGATGTTTTGCAACATCCTTGGCCTCTACCCACTAAATGCCAGTTGAAACTGCATTGTTTTGACAAGTAAAAATGTCTGCAGGCATTTTTGCCAGATGTTTTCTCTTGGGGGCCAAATCACCCCTGCCCCCATTGAGAATTGCTACTTTCAATAATAAACATGTGGACATAAATTGACAAGTTATAAAATATGTTGGCAAGCAAAGCAAAAACATTCATGATAATGACAGCAAATTCTTATAGAGCACTTACGTGGACCAGACACTATTTTAAGAGTTCTTTCCATATAAGTTTTTAAACCTATAGAGTGACCATACCATTTTACCATTATTACTCACAGTTTATAGATGAGGAAACTGAGGCACAGAAAGGTCATATAGCTTGTCCAAAGTCATGCAGCTCATAAGAGTCAGATCAAGAATTTAAACTCGGGCAGTGTGACCCTAGAGTCTGTGATTTGAACTGACTGTGTTTCTCTTTCAACAGAAATTTGTTCTAATAGATATCTACATGGCTTTGCATGCAGTATCACCTCTGATAGTTACTATGTTAATGTTTGTTAAGTGAATAAATGAATGACTACAAATCCAGGAAATTACTTATTATTTTAAATCAGTATCGAATAGATTCTTTAGTTAATTTAAGTGAAAAATATACTTTTCTTTGGATATAACCAACTAAATATTATCATTAGAGTAAGGCAAGAAGGTCTCAGCATTTCTAAGCTTATGCGCAAGAATCTCTTGGAAAGCGTTTGCCAAGGTGACCTTTAAAGTCTCTTCTAATCACGGTTTCTATTTATGTACTAGGACAGTTTTACAGTATGTCAGAATGAAGATTGCCCAAACTGAACAAAATATTTCCCTGATTAGATTAAGCAAGCATCTGCCTTCCCCTGTAATAAAGGAAAAACTGAATTTATCCTCTCTCTTAAACTAGGCATACATTCTGATGCAGTATTAAGCAGTGTGTGATAGTTTAACTAGTTCAGGAGTTACAAAAAATTAAGCATCTTTAAGTAACAGGAAATTACTTTAGCTGATTAATCTTCAAGCTTCCATAGTTGGCTTTCTATAGTGAATGAGAGGGCTGGGCTCTCAAATTTGCTATAAGTGCATTACATCTGATTTATATGGAAGTGAGAAACTATTTTATGTAACTACAATAATACTCTATTGAATACGATTTTTAGTCAATTGGAAATGCATATATAGTGCATATATGTAATTTTATATATACACATACATATGTACATATATGCATATGTTTATGTTAAATAAGAAACGCAGTATATTTGTTTTCCGTTTTTCTAGAGTGCAGACAAAACTTTTCTAGGAAGCATTTTCATCTAAATAAAAATTTTCCTTGACTTCATTACTAAGTAAAACGTTGTAAAGGATTTTTCTAGAAGCTTTATTTTTTTAGGCAATTTTCTCTTTTGTAGGGATCACACATCAAATTCTGAGTGATCATCATTTTGTGATTCATGTATTTTAGATAACATATAATATTGGACGTTTCTTAGTATTTTTCATTATTTCTATGAGGAACAGTAACAATTTATTCACCAGAATTTGAGAAAAGAAACATAATGACAGTGTAAAAAAGTTAAAGGGTCTATTTTTCTTTTTTTTTTTTTTTTCGCAAAATGGGTTTTTATTTCCTTTATTTACGTGTATAACTCATTGTAACAAGGAAAAGATAAACTATAATGTCTTAGAGAACCTTGTACATCTTTAAATAGATGAGAACTTTTATTATTAGAATGGTCATAGTTTGAAGAGAAAATGTTGCACATGTAGTTGTTGAAAACTTCATGTCGATTTCAGGTTTAAGTACAGAGAATTTTATACCCTGTTGAAGTTTGAAGAACTAACCAGAATCTGACCCTGAAAGTCCTGAGGACTAAAGGCTCCTCTCATGCTAAACCCATGCAAATGCCCATGTGAGAATTCATTTGCCCATCTTTATGCCTTTCAAAGTCAGCAAGATAAAAGTCTTCAAGTCAGGCTGACTACTTCTTCTTCTTAGCTTAAAACATAGGTCACTTTTTACTTTCGTTATTACTGAGTTTCCCAACAAATAGTTCTTGGGACTTTTTCTATTCGTCTTTCAAGAGGAACCTTTATGTGTGTCTGAAGTTTGCTGAGATGCCTGGTGAGTAAGAAGTACAGCTTGAATTTTGCCCTTTTTCTTCCTTTTCAGTACTTGATTTTCACTTTTACTCCCTCCTCACAAATTTTGGAAATGCTTCATTTTCTGAAAAGCCCTACACTGTTACCTCTATAGAAGTTTCCAGAGTTTTCAAGGAATAAAAACTATTGACTATAGTACAGTTATTTTGAAACTTAAAGAGACTCAGTGATTCATAATTCTTCATATTCTTTTATGATTTCTGTGAGTACCTACCACATAGTAAGTAATCTACAATTTACTTCCCACACAATGGGAGTGTTAGGATCATTCAGGAATTCTTTTTCAAAAACTTGAAATTTAAGAAAACTGCTGAAAAGAAAACTAAGACAAAATTCCTCAGAAAATAGAAAGTGACAATCTTAAGATTGTTTGGAATTGTTCTCCCACTTAGTGGCCAGAATCTGAGTTCTATGATTTTGAGCCCCAGAGTTGCCAGAAACAAGTCCAACGACTGAGTTACGGAATGCATCTTATGTTTTATGAAACTGTCTTCAGAAAATATTATGATTGGCAATTGTAGGCCTGGTGAAGTACTAAGCCTTCATTAGTATATAAATACAATTTTGATATAGTTTATTTGACGGTCAAAGACAATGGCTGGCCCAGAACACATTTTTCTATGTACTAGGATTAAAACTATATATATATATATATATATATATATATATATATATATATATGCCAACATGGCAAGAAGGTTAATTAATTAATCCTAGTTCTAAAAGAGTACTTTTTCCTTTAAAATGGTTATATCATCAGTTTATTCTTCCACAAAGATCTGGCGCCTGTTTATTGTCCCTCTTGTAAGATTAATAATACTATAAAATACATATTTAATGTTTTTAAAGGAACCTTTTACAATACTTAAATTATAGCTATTGTTTTATCTACTTTCCGAAAGTGGTAAATTATTGTGAATTCTCAACATAGTAGTTAAATGGTGCTCTTACCAGTTGGCTTTTAAATGGGCATAGATGCTACTTCAGATTTCATGGGTATAATAATAAGCTTTGTTACAATGGAGAGGCATTGGGATTTAGCCTTGTTACACATTAAGAAAGAGAAAGTAGAATTCCTATATGTATTACTCAGTTGTTAAATCCAAAAAGCATAAGATCTGAGAGATGCATGTTATAGAAAGAATCAAGGTCAGATACTAGATCTCCTTATTTGTAAAAATAACTATAAAATTTGCATTACTTATTGATCATCTCAGAAACAGAACTATGCAGATTGGGGTGGGAGGTGAGTATTAAGCTGTGAACTGTATTATAAATTTTTGGAGATAATTCTTTTGATGATGGAAACAAATTAGACACTACACATGGAATAATTATCAAAAGAGCAATGTTCAAGTTAATGTATCTATGATTAAATTATCATTATGACCCAAATGCAAATATGTAATTGCCTCTGGTGTATGTGAGAAGTAGAGTATGTGTGACTTACTTGATAGGTAACTAGTGCCAATTTAATAGGTTCAGAAAAGAGTTTTGTAAGTGAAGTAAGAAAGAGCAGACATAATGAGAGAAGACATAATGACCGGTAGTCATAATAAGCGAAAGTTAGAGAAGAGTGAAAATTAGACCAGTACTATTGATATAGAGCACTAATTTCAAGGAAAATGAATTGATGAGAACTAAAATTTTATGTTCTTATTTTCAGTCTTCTAAAGTCAACCTCAACATTTAGACACTAGAATTTTGGGACCATTTTGTGGATTTTCCATAATTTAAATTATTATTAAAATTATTTTCTTATTCCTTGGGACATAATATTTTTGGTTATTAGTCTTCATGAAAGTTGACAGGAGAGGAAATCATGTTCTAATAAGTTCATTTTGTTTCTGATTATTTTAATAGGATTATACAGTTTGGTGATGAAAAAAGCTAAAATTAAGGACTTTTTTCTTTTCATTTCAATATGTGACATCTCTACCTCTAGTTCTAACAAGTAAAAAAATTGAGAGTTAACTGATTAATAGAAAGTTTGATAATTATGTAGATTTCTATGTAAAATATTTATTTTAATGCAGTGATGACCTCTTAGCTCATAACATACTCTTCAATGTGCAGAAATTTTGTTAAAAATTTGATGCAGTGTCAATTTTCTGAGTATTACTGAATATATATACCCAAATTGCACTTCTTAGCAAAAGGGCATTGTGCTCTCAATTGTATTTTCAAGTGAATTTTGTTTAGTTCTGAAGTTATATAGTTTTATTTCTGCTTAATATCCAGGTAAAACATATTATGTTATGCAGGTAAAACCCATGAAATAAAGTTGTTTAACTAGCTTCAATTTTTTTGTAATTTTGACTTTATCATCTACTTTTTGATAGACTTGATAATGTAGTTGTATGTTTACCAGAAACTTAAATCAGGATTAGCTCTAATATACAGGACTTTAGATTGTATTTATTTTTATTTTTTTCCCTAGCTACAGGTGCATGTTATAGCTTGCCATTGTGGTCATTGTGGTTCATTTCATTAAGCTTCATGTTCTATCTGCTTTCTTGAGACTTGGGAAACAGTATTTTTCTGAGTGATTGTACCATATTGTTCCAAATATAAGGCCAGCCAGAATAGAAGGCAACCTCCAACTAGAAACAGCTCAAATATGGAGAAAGGCTGGGGGCCCAGAGCCCGGCGGGTCTTGCAGTGGTGGCAAGGGTGCCGAGGAATAGGACGATGCCTGCCCACTCTCCCGGTGAGTGAAGATGAGTCAGCTGGCTGCATTTGCTTATGCATAACCAGATGGCTTCTGTTGCTAGAGAAAAGTTGTACTGGGGGTTGGAAAACAAGTTCATATACATGAAAGAAAGTTGTATGTCTAAATCTGGGGAGGGAGGATGGGAGTAGAATTTTTCACCTCCTAAACAGTCGTCTTAAGTGTTTTTCCCCCACACATCTGGGGGTGAAAGTTGAGCAACCCCAAACAGGAGAGAAGAACAAAGGTACCCTGGACCTTTCATAATAAAAAGAGTTTAGATTAGTGGTCTTGAAAATCATATGTCTCTAGATCAGCTCAGAAAAGTGCTCCTCGCCCTTTAAAATTGACTACTGACTGAGAAGTGATGCATGCACTGTGTGATCATGTGTAGCTTGAAAACAAGCCACTCAAACTGGAAATCACATTTCCAGTTTTAGTAAGATTTTTCTCTTTTTAAATTCCCTGTTTGGCTCAGTAGCATATATTTTTTTAAATCATTCAGTGAAAATGTATTAGTCAACTAAGAGTATATGTAAATTGAACCTACATAATTCTCCAAATATTGTTCTGATTCTGCTAAGTGCATAGAAAAACTAACCATTTATTTTATAGTACTAAATGAGATATAATAGAATGAGGTGCTTCTGTCTGTTATTATAATCTAGAAAATTATTTAATATCTTGTTGGAGCTAAACTTCACCAGGAATTTGGTTACCTCTGTGGCTTCACAAAAACAAAATAAAATGTAAGCCTTGATCTTTCTGATTGATTTCTAGTCTATGGCCCAAAGCTAGTTTGAAGTATAACTTTCATCCCTAAATGATGAATTTCCCCCCACTGCATACTCGAGGCAAGATACTGTTGTAGACTTTTTTGTTTGTTTGTTTAAGGAAACAACTTTCATTAAAAAAAAAAAAAAAAAAAAAAAGTCTGTTTTTCTGAATAGATATGGCTAGAACAGGACTTAATGTTTAAGTTTAAACAATGGTAAATGGCTCAGATGATTTGATTTAAGGATATTGTTTACATTGATTTTAGAACTTCTCTTAAACCAAAATGCCCTGAGCAATAAAGGCACATGTCCAAGCCAAAGGATGGTATTATTGATATGCTTGTCTTTTTGCCAGATCTGGAAAGAGAACCTTTGAAGCAGAAAGGCTGGGCAGAAAAGGATTTGAAAGTAAAAACAGAAAGAGGTAGCTCAGAGTGGGAAGGTTTACTGCCTTCTAAATTAGATTACAAGTCAGAGGAAATATGGCACTGCAATGGTGGATCCTAAACCAGAGGTTTGAAATGAATTCTGTAAAATCTAAGAAGTCTTTTGAAAAGAGTTCATAACAGTGGTACCCGGAGGAAAGGAGAAGAGTAGAGGACCAGAGGTACTCAGGAAAGAGGAGCTTCCTTTTGTACTTCCTTGGTTTTAGAACCATTTGATTCCAAAAGATCCAAAGTACAGAGGAAGAAGATTCCAAAATGTGAGGGTGGGGGAAGGGTGTGTCCCTTAACCATCTTCAACTTCAGCTTCAGATAATCTCCCTTCTGTTAGGTGTATCAGGCATTATTTTGTCTGATGTGATCAGGGTTACAAATACAGGAAAACAAAATTTATTTTCCTGGAGGGGATTGGGGCTGTTCTAATTGACAATCCTGTTTCATCACCTGCTGTACATTTTAGTTGTAGTAGCAATGGAGAACAGAGAACAGAAGCTGAGGAAGCCAACTACGTGCTATATTCTACTGCTTCCTCTCCGTGTTGGGTAGTGAGGCTGGGGGCAGGACCTGACTGGATCGTACAACTCTTTGAGCAGGGAAAGGAATGTGGCCTTAGTAAGTTTGTGAGGTGACAAGGGGAGCTTTTGAGGACATAGAAGAAATGACAGCAAGATAGAAAGGGAGAAAATCTTCCAAATTGTGAAAATAATAATCTGCAATAATAATATTAATTAATAATAATCCACTTTCCCTATAAAGCATGGTTTACATGTAATCCATACCTATAATTGCTATGTGCAGATTTCTCCTCTTATCTCTAAAATATACAGCATAAATTATGCTTGGCTGAGCATGATTGCTCATGCCTGTAATCCCAGCACTTTGGGAGGCTGAGTCAGGAGGATCACTTGAGGCCAGGAGTTCAAGACCAATCTGGGCAATATAGTGAGACCCTGTCTCTGTGAAAAAGACAAAATTTCACTAGGCATAATGTCACATGCCTATAGTCCCAGATACTCAGGAGGGTAAGGTGGGAGGATTGCTTAAGCCCAGGAGTTGAAGGCTGCAGTAGGCCATGGTTGTGCCACTGCACTCAAGCCTGAGTGATGGAGAGATTCTGCAAATTAATATTCCAAACTACCGTTGTTTCTCTCTTTATGAATTCATATGATACACCTTCAGTGGCTCCTCTTTGAGATATTAGATTGATAGAATAAACTTGAATGGCAATTCCTAATCAATTAGACATGAAAAAAATCTGCAAATAGGTTGATAGCCAGAAATTAAAAATCTCTCAGGTACTCTAATAGTGTAATGACTTAGATAAAAATAGATTTGGAAAATTCCCATTTGACTGCTTTTTCTAGGAGAGTAGATAACTGATGCTCTCTTTTTCTTTGCTGATCCGTTAGTCTTCTGTCAAGCACCCTTTAGAAAAAGTACAGATCCTTAGGGAAATTTCCAGTTCTTGTACAGATGAATGTGGCCTGCACATGTCAAATTAATCATGTCCAGGTTCTAGTTTCTCACCAATTAAGTTGAAGAATCACTAAACTAAAAATACGTAATTTGTATCTATTGCATTTTTCATTTTTAAAAAAGACCAGAAAAGGACAATTTTCAGTTTTCAAAGAAAATGTTGAATTTGGATAAATCTTTTTGGAAAATGCTTTATTATAGGTCTTTCCCTCAAAGAAGGGTTTTGTAAGAGACACAGTTTCTCCAACACAAGAATGTGATGTGTCTACATATTCTGAGACATATGGAATATGGCATTTGGTTTGCTGAGTGAGCATGTTTAACTCAGCTATGGAGTAACTCATGAATTTCCTACTCTTGAGTATTGAGTTTCAAAAATCATTCTTGAAATGTGTTTAAGGGCCGTTACTTGAGTGTGGGGCATTGCTTTCTTTGTAAGTCAGAGATGGCATCTGGCAACATTTTGAGGTCGCTCTTCATTATGTTATATTGCTAGTCAAGCAGCAAGTATATTCCAATGAACAGGTTGATAGCATTGTAGGATAGGCTAGGGAAAAGTACCAAAATGGCTAATTCTCATTTGGCAGTGAAATTGAATATTGAATGACATCTTTGTAGTCATAAACGACTTTTGTTTTAATAACAAAGTTGTTGATTTTCTACTAAGGGTTCTTTTAGGTTGTCATCAGGGGCTGATGGGAGTAACAGTTCACCCAACTCCGCAGCTAGCTTCAGTGGACATGCCACACCTTCCCAGCAGCCTGAACCTGTGGTACATTCTCTTAAGGTAACCAACTGTGTGCAACCATTTCTCCAGAGCTTCAGTTGTGTTGTGGCTTGTTCGCTGTAGTCTAGTAGTCCTCACAGTCTTGCTTGAACCATAGATACTTTATTTTTTGACTCCTTATGGTGTAACTTTTTAAATCTTAACTTTTGAAGTATGATTTTAATTGTTCCAAACTGACAGTGAATTTGAGTACTTATTATGGTTGAATCTCTAGTTTTATCATTTTGTTTTGAGTAATGTGATTCATATCTATCTGCATCGAAGTTGAAGTCTGTGCATGTATATCCATACTTGTAAAAAATTGTGATAGGTATTTTATGTGCAATGTTTGTAGCATGGATGTCTTCAAATACAGGGAGTTGATAGTTGGCCAGAATATGGAAGGATACCACATTATTCTTTTTTGATGCAATCGAAGTACATTATACAACTTAAATAAAATATTGAAATAAGTAAAAACCTACTCTTTCCTCTTCTGAGTAGAAATTGGGTTCTCAAACTCCAGTTAATTCTCCATTATAGAAGAGTAGAAAATAGATATATGGTCTTATACATAAAGCTAATTTACTTCTGTGTCTTTCTTCACATTTTGCAGTGATTTCACAAAATTTTGCCTAAAATTTGTCATATATTTTCTTTACCAATAATGAGCTTTCCAATAAGTAAAATTAATGAAAAATTAGTATTATAAGTACAATTAATAATAAATAAACAATATAAATACTTACCTATCTCAGAGAAGAAACTATTGCAGGCAATAAGAATCATCTTAAAAATTGAGACAGTTTCTTGAAATTTTATCAATTCCAAAGTATGAAACACTGTCTACCAAATCTATCTGTAATTTCTAGTAAGTAGCTTTGGTCAAACCTCTCTGACCCATAAAACAGGTAGAGTGCTTCAGTTCTGCTTTTACCACACGAGTTTCATGACTCTTCTTAAAATTGTTTCAGTTTCAAAATGATTTATCATCAGACTGAGATGCACTCCTCTGTTGGAATGGGCCACACTTTCTGTGGCATGTACAAAACAAATACATAGATGAGAACTTCAAAGTGTTTATTTCATTTTGAGATAATTAAGTTTTAGCAAAGATTTTGCTCCCTAAGTATATTTTGCTTTAGCTTATATAAAATGAGTTTGCTTTTCCTAAACATATACTGATTATTGATGAGGGAAGGTAGGGCAACCATGTGAGTGGCTAGTGGCAATGCACTTGGCATTTTCTGTCTTTGTTGGGATAATTCACAAAGTGAGCAACTGAGAGGAATTCCTGGGAAGACACAGCCAGTGTGAGGGGCACTGCTTTGCCTCTGATGAGTGTTGGTTTATGGACGATTGAATATGTTGTTCTCTGTGGCAGCACTTGGATGAACTTTAGCATGAATCAGGCACTAGCTATCTGAAAAGCATTTTATAAGTAGAAAATGGAACAGAGATTGGCTTCAATCTTGTAGTATTAAAGCCTGTACACACACTCCAAAAGCAGCAACTTGTCCTCCTATTCAAACTGTTTGAAAGCCATTCCAGCCTGTTGCCTTATTAAATGGCAGTTGCTATTTGAATCAGATCAGCATAGAGGGTCACATTGAAATTTTTTCCAGATTTCTCAATGCAGCTGTTAGTGTGGCTTAAAAAGAAGGGGAGGGCAAGGAAGAGCTCCTTAATTTTCTCTGAATTTAGTTCTAATTTTCATATAAAATTTTATCTCTGGGAGGCTGAGGTGGGCAGATCACGAGGTCAGGAGTTCGAGACCGGCCAGGCCAACATAGTGAAACCGCATTTCTACTAAAAATAAAATTAGTTGGGCATAGTAGGTGCCCATAATCCAGGCTACACTGGAGGCTGAGACAGGAGAATTGCTTGAACCTGGGAGGCGGAGGTTGCAGTGAGCCAAGATTGCACCATTGCACTCCAGCCTGGGTGACGGTGCGAGACTCCATCTCATAAATCAATAAATAAATGTATCTCCAGAGTGGGAGATACTATGTTATATTCAGTACACATAAGTGTCTTCGGTTGGCACATGAGTGATACTGAGCAACTGAAACATCTTTATTGGATAACTGGGGGCCCTTAAATATAAAATGCATTTGCTTCCAGGAGTTAACTGTGTTAAGACAGAAATATGTACAAACATCATTTTTGGAAAATGCATCTTAAGAAGATTTCAATATAAGGAAAAGAAATTGTGGTCACTTGACATGTTTTGTTTTTGAGAGCTACTTATCTGGAGCTGATTTTTATCATGAGATATGTCTATTCTGAAAAGAATAATTAGTACAGTGGCTCAGTTTCTCACTTTCTGATAGATTTTATAGAAAACTCTAGGCTTTAGAAAATCTCTGGTCATGCTTTGTGGGGAAATGTAAATCACCATAAGAAATTAGCACATTTGTAATAACACTATATTTCTCCTGTTTTGAAATTTATGATAACTATTAATTGGAGCTTCACTTCATTTAGTAAAAATTAACTGATTTGAAGTACACTTCTCAGGTGCATTACAAATCAAATTCGTAGGTAAATGAGTTTGCTCAAGGAGCTCTTTATGTTTTCTATGAATATTCACCAAGCACAGTCAGTGATTTTCTCTAAATATGTAAAGAAGGTAAATTAACTGTAATCTGAGGTGAGTATCAGGACTCAGAAGAGGTATTTATATAGTAATAATTGCTAGAAGTTTCAAATTAATGAAAGTCATTTGTGATCAGGTTATTTATTACAGGATTGAACTCTAGTGACTCAGATAGTATCTATGAACTTGACATGGAAGGTACTACTTCATGCTTAAGTCATTTAATTTGGCTCAATTGTTGTAAATTCTCAGGTAGCACCTTTAGATGTGACCATCAGCACTGACCATGATGACGACAGAATCAAGTAGCTTAGCAGGGTTGCAGTTAGTGTTGATTCTATTGGAACTTCTATGGAAAAGCATTAGTTCTTGTGTTACTTCAACATTTTGATTTATAAACTGATATAGATTAAAAACAACAAATAGCACAGAAAGCCAAAGTTTTTTTTCTCCTTTTTTACTATAAAAAGTAGCCACAAGAAAACTTTAGACATTCTTAAAGGAATAATATTTTTAACCTATTTTGGACTAATTTAGAGAAGTGGAAACATAAACTTCTAAAATTATTTAAAAGGCATTTTATTCCAAGACATTTGGCTTTCATGAAAGATACTTAAAGTGTTGTTCAAATATTTTCACTATAAGGAGCCAGTGCTTCTCTTTGATGCTGTCAAAGAGCCACCTCCACATGCTTTTTCTCAGGTACTGGGAACATGTCCAGGCAAGAACTGCGAGGTCAGTAGTTCTTATGTGCATATTCCTGGGTTTTGACCAGTTTCACCTGTCACTATCATCTTTTTTAGTCATCTTTTATACAGGCCATGTCTACATATCATTTGGACCATTTGGCACATAATTGTATTGGCCAACATTACAGTGGAGCAAGAGTTACTGATTATCTCCAAATGGCTGACACAGTGAGATTATCTTAATGACCAAAGTAAATGCATATACTTATTTTAGACATTAATGAATTCCATTGATTATTAGTGATGCAATGGATTGCTTTTAATGGCCATTTTAAAATCAAAGAGAATTCATTCCAAATACATTTCAGAACAATCAGCTATTTAAAAAATATTTTGCCATATACTAATCCACTCCGATATGCAGACATGGAGAAAACTAAAGGTTTTACAAAGTGGAGCTCCTTGATGGTTTTATCATAACTAACAAGCTTTTTTTCCATGTGAAATTTGCTTTTCTTTTTTCAACAAATCCAGGTCTTGGATGTTCAGGAAACTATAGATCGTCAGCAGGGTAAAGAGTATGAACATGACCTTAGTGAGACAGAAAAAGCTATAGTCAGAGAAATGTGCAATGTAAGTTTAATGTGCTTTATTGTGTATTCTGTGTTGAAAGCCACATCGTAGCTTAGCTATTGTTTTATGAATATTTTTTAAATGCTGACCAAATGCCTTTACATTTTTATATGAAAAACCAATTTCTCTTGTTTTTATATTCAGTATATTTTATTGTAGTTTTATTAACACAATCATGTTACAAAATATTCAGAGATGATCATCCAATTCTGTATTCCAGAAGAATCTACGAACATTTCTAAATATTAAATTTACTAAAATGTGTTTTAATTTTGATAAAATAAATGGGTTTCTTTTTTTATACTTCTAAGAAGTTCGTTAAAGATCAGTGTTTAAAAACCTGTGATAAAGAAAATACAACCACCTTCAGATTTACTTGTAACTATTATTGGAAAAAATCACCACCTTACTAGGTAATTTTGCTTAGTTCTTCATATATCTTATATGTGTGCTTCATGTCATGCAAAGTATTATCTTTAGCTTTCAGTTGTTTACCCAAACTCAGAATATAGTCAGTTGAGATTAGATAGATAAGAACCTAAAAGATAAGCCAGGCACAGTGGCGCACACTTATAATCCCAGCACTTTGGGAGGCTGAAGAGGGAAAATTGCTTTTGCCCAGGAGTTTGAGGCTGCAGTGAGCAATGATCACACCACTCCACTTCAGCCTGGGCACAGAATGAGACCCTGTCTCAGATTTAAAAAAAAAAAAAAAAGAGGGTAGACAAATAGAAATCTATCCATGAAGTCAGAGAACACAGTAAAAAGGAAAAAAAAAAGATATGTTATTTTCATGATGCATATTCAACACAATCATTAATATGGCTTGGATTTTACTATTAATCCCTGACAAAATTTTAATATTTTGAGTAATATTCATGAGATGTATCTTTTAATCAAGAATATAAATTGTGAAACTTTAAACAGCTAAATGGAATATTGTAGAGGAAGCCATTGTTAAATGCAAGAAATCGTGGTTAAGCACTGATCATGTTAAACACTGATTTTAATTAGCTTTACATTATACTTTTATCCTTATATTCTTTATCCTATCAGGATGTGAAAATTGCGAGGAAATACTCTTCAGCTTTAGATCTATTAGGACCAGATATTCTCACTCATCTACCTCCTCGAGATGTTTCTGGAATCCAGTAAATGTTACATAAGTCCCCTGGGCATTTTTTATGTGCTGGAATGAGATTTTGGTCTCTTGCTTGCCTGTGTTGTGGCTAATTTTTCTCTTCCAACCCTATCTAATTTATTTTTTTTTCCCCCTGCATATCTGTTGTCTGTTTTCAAAAGGTCACTAGTTCTAGATGTCATGTTTCCTAAATGCACCACTGTTCACCTTCTGTAGCTTTTCAACCTGTGCTTAAGATTTTCGATTTGAATATTTCCCTCAGATAAATTTTAAAAAGTGAGCCACATACTTAGGAACATGTGTTGCTTCCCATCTGTTGGCTATGGAATGAGAGAGAAAGTTCGGATAATAGAAACTGTCAAACTAGAAGGGGCCAGAGGTCATTCTCCGGTGTTTGTCCAAAGAATAGTATGTGGACCTCCTTCATATTTCAGATGTCTGAGTTTAACATCAGACCTCAGGAAATTCAGATATGAGTCCCTGGGTAAGAACCCGAACACTCTAATTCTATGTTTGAAGAAACTAAGATCCAGAAATTATGTTACTTGCTCAAGCTATTTTCTAATGAATAGTGAAATCAGGAGTACACCAAGATTTCCTTTGAGGACCGCTTCTTTCCACTTCCCCAAGTGTGGTAAATCTGGGGACTTCCATTTTCTTTCCCAAAGAATGAAAAGCACCGTATCTTATAAAGGGGGCCATCTCCACGGTGCTTAATGCCAGAATTTCTGTGAAAAAAAACCCATCTAGGATTGTTTCTTTCCCTTTCCCTTCCCTTTCCTTCCTTTCGATTTCTGGACATTAGAAAACTCACATCTTAGCCTCAGTAAAGACCCATTACTGGATTGGATTTTGACTAGTTTTATGTTGATCTTTTTGTTTACCTGCATTTTCAAAAATTAATTGAAAGAGGCACCATATAGTGTTGTTTTTTTATTTTTCACTATATAAGATACTTACAGAAAGACAAAAGCTTGGCCTCCTTGTTTACCCTTAAAAGTTCTCTAGCAGTATGTTTTCTGTCTGCTTTTGTCTTTGATCCCCAGAATTTGAGGAAAAAATGCAAGCAACCAAATCTGATTCTTACGCAAGTTTATATATTTGGAAATAATTAAAAAATAATATTGTCACCATTATAAATTTATGATCAAAAACACATAGTAAATGCCACAGAATAAATAAAAATGCAGATTGTAAAGCAGTTTCATAGATCAGGGAAGATTGTGAAGGCTTGGTTTCTAGTAGAGAAATTACATGCCTTTATAATAATGTCACAGAAAAATAAAGCTTTCTCATGATATGAGATGGGTTGTAAGACTGAGAAAGAACTTGGGACAATAGAAGTTTTGCTGTAGTTTCTAGTATTGCTTGTAGAGAGAAGATGTTTTTGATATCTACACACCAAGGATTATTATTCATATTACCATCATGTGGGTTAGTATGTAGTGAGTTATTCTCGTCCCAAACCGTGCTACAGAAATAAATATATGCCCCCCAAGAAATAGTAAGTCTGTCTTTTTGTAGTAATTGTTTTATTTTAGATTTGTCTGTTTGGCCCTTGTAAATTCCTTAAGGACAGTCGAAATACTTGATTGGCCATGTCAGTCATTCTCAAACACACACCTGTTACTCCTTTTTAGTGAATAAGTCACTACTCCTGTGTCAACCTTAGTATTGTTGGTTTATTTCAAAGTTCTGCCTTCTTTAAGAATTTCCTTTCACCGCATAGTTATATCTGGGTTAAGCTCATTACGTTATACATTTCAGTATTTGAAGAAAAGTTGCACTTTTGAGTTGTAACCATCTAATGCTGGTGTCTATGATCCTTGTAAGGTCCTTCAGTCTACCCTCTGCTTCTAAACCACACATTCAGGGCATTCTGCATAGATGTAATTCTGTTTAAGGGCTAGAAAAAGAAAGTCCGCAGCATCCTTTGGCTCTTTGATTCAATGCTTATGTCTTGTCAATTAATTAAGAAATGAGACTTTCCTAACTCTCTTGTGTATAGCTTGAGCCATCCATTGCTACATATTAATAATTCCTTTCCAGATATTTAAGAACCCTAACTTCAACTCCTTTTGAGTGCAACATGATATTTATGCCATAGAATGGTATATGCTGATACATTGAGATTAATAGTTCCTTTGGCTTAGAGATGAAGGTAAACAGAGCCCTATATTGTATATTACTATGAATGATATTGGGTTTCCCTGTAGTATCTGCTTCTATTTAAAAGCAAAAACAAAACCAAACCAAAGAAATAGTTTATGAATAATTAATGAACAAACTAGTTTTGTGTTCATGTTAGAGTAATATAAAGTTTTGAGCAATCAGTCTAATCATAATCCTTGAAATAGTCTGGGAAGGTTATGGCTGTTATCGTGCATGTGCACATACATGCATGTGCATATACGTGTATTACAGTCAGTGTTAGTGTACTGATATATTATTGGTGAATTCAGTAGTTTTACTTTTATGCTTACATTTTTCTTGACTGCACCTTTTGTCCCTCTTTGTGGCCCAGCTTCTAACATATTCTAATTGTATCTCTTTCAGTGATTCTTAAATTTATTCTTATCATTTTCCTGCATTTGGATGCTCTCTGTTTTGGAAATCCAAGAGATCATATTGCTTGGTAGCTAAGATTTGTGACAACTGATGATCCCACTCTGTAGAAAAAGCCAGAGAAATTCACCAGTAGCCCTAAGACTACCACTTCAGGACTTAAATAGCTCAATAACAAAAGCTCCTTTATTTTCCTCAGCACATTAAACACTGATATCCTTTGTTATGGATGTATGATATAGGAACAAGGATGATCTTGTTAATGTGTTCTTAATTCTGGCTACACATTAGAATTACTTTGAGAACTTTAAAAAAAAAAATGCATGCAGTTGTCCATGCCTCACTTATCCCAGTGAAATCAGAATCTTCGAGGATGGGGGTTACTGTTTAAGAGTTCCTCAAGTGCTTAGTGTGCAGTCAGAGTTGGGGACCACTTCCGTAACTAGACTAAGTTAGTATATCATTTTAAAATTTTGACCCTGGTGGCTAACAAGGAGTAGTAGTCCCAACTACTAAGTAGTTCTTGTGTTTTAAGAAGCTTGTCATCACATTTTATTTTGTGTTTAAACTCATTCATGTGGATATTTTGTCACTTGTCTTTATTTCATCTTTGCTCCTCTCTTAATTTCCCATTAAAACCCACAAATCTCCTTGTAGAAGAAGAAAAATAAGATACTCACTCCTTCTTCTTTTTTTTAAGGTTGTGTGGAAGAAACTTGGAGATGCTGCAGGTTCGTGTCCTGGAATTAGGCAACATTTGTCAGGAAACCAGTACAAAGGACCAATGTGAGATGCATTCTTTTTCAAACAGGAGATCACCACTGCCAGAAAAAGACAGATGACAAGAAGAAGAAAAAGGAAAGAGTGGGTTTCCACAAACCTGGACTCATGGAGAAACATAGAGTGATTGTACATTGCACATATCTTCCCTCTAAAACCTGTAGTACAGCTTCTCCCCTCAAGCTGATATTCTGTGTCTGTCACCTCAGTGTCCACAGCAGTCAATCTCAAACAAGGTAGCTTTGAAAATCACCATTTTGGTACCAGTGTTTTCATTAGAACTAAGTGTTTTCAACTCCCCAGATCTAATATTGTAATTGGGAAACCTGCATAGTTTTAAGAGTTCAGTGGAGCTTCAGTGGTTTGGATAGAGTTGACTCATTGCACCTAATGGTGGGAGTTTTCTACGGTGTCATATTGAAGATATGAAGAGGTATTTTCCAGCTTCCCAAGTTTGAGAATTGGGCATCTACCTCTTTAATACTTCAGTCGACAAACCAAATACGAATTCCTGATGCATCATTAATTTGGATGCAAGATAAGATTAAATTTCTGGAGTTTTGTTTTGACTTCCGAGGTGCTAAAAAATACCAAGTAAATTCTCCCTACCAGCTAGAAGGAGAGCAAGACTTTGTAGAGTGCTTATCAGAGAGTACCATTTATTTCAATTGATCATTATAAATGTGTTTTTTTTCATCTTAAATGAGTTTCTCATAAAGACACATCTTGGGGCATACCAACCTTCATATTCATTCAGTGTAGCCATTGATGTTAATATTAACAATTTCAACTAAAAAACAAGCAAACAATTTTTCTAAGTGTTTCGAGCTGTGAGATGTCGATTTCTACAAATTAGTTTCTAGACATGCTGTATATTTAATAAACTTTATGTAAACTTTAAAATATTGCACTGCATTTATGAAAAAAGCTTTCTTTGCCTATTGCAGCTATCTAACATTTTATGATACTGACGCATGTCCTTCATTATTGAGACTAAAAGCTCTTGTTCAGATTGCTTGAGGTTTGAAAAAGAGGTGTGCTAGCTTTGCTTAGTTTATTTCTTATTTTTGGTATACATATATATATATATAAGATTAGAATGTGTGTACTGGAAATGCTATGATAGGTATTTTGTGTTTATTCAAATGCAATGATAGTTTCTTGTATGAATGTGCAAGAGGCCTGTGACCGAATGCTACGTTTTTACGGTAATTTAACATTATAAAATTAGGAATGCAACAATTCCCAGTTTTCGGATAGGTTCTAAATTTCTGAGATTTGATTCATAGCAGATATTCTCTGTTGTTGTTGTTTTAAATGGGCTCATTACATAATGAATTAATTGTCACTAGTAGGAGAATGTGACGGAATTTTGTTATACTTTCAAAATTGTTACTGTGATGAAAAATCATCCCTCTATTTTCAGAAAATATTTATGAATTAATTTACTGTAGAATTATCTCTCTAATTATCATAATTGGGTTACAATTTAAGCTTCCCTTTTAAAATGTTATTTTTTAAAATATTATTACTCTATAAAAGAAAATTGCTTGCTATATTTACACCTTCTTTCCTAGGAAAGCTTTCATCCGTAAATTGTTGTATTCCTACACTCTGAAGACATTTAAAATAAGCTTTTGTGCCTGCAGCAGAGCCTGCAGAAGCTAACACAAGGGACACTGGTCTTTTGACAAAATAAACTTGTGTAAATTTTGATACTGTATTAAAATTATTTTTTTAAAGTTCTGCATAAAATTGAGTATTAAGTATATGTGTTCATCTTAGCAATGGTAATAAATTATTTAATCTCACAGTGTTTTTGTCTTCTTCAAAATGTCTTTCCTAAATTGAGTCCATTTGTAATAGTCATATCCTAAAGCTCCTGTGTGATGGTGATTCATTATCTTAAACATAAACCAAAGGCATGTTTTAAAATATGCTCATAATGGGGGATTAAATATTCAGTTATTCCTCAACTTGCACCATTGTCTGTTATGATGTAGTTAAAGCTTTCAAATGGTATTTTAAATATTTTTAAATGTTTCTGTTATAAAATTCTCTTAGTCTTTTAATTTGTATAGGTTAAAATTAAGCAATTCAATTATTATCAACTTATTTTTTTAAACATTAGTCATTAGAAGGAAATATTTTGGAGGGGAAATGACAAATAAATGGAAAACTTGGATTCTTTATCTAAGAAACTTATACATTATTGAGAAAGGTATAATTTATGCATGTGACTAAGATAAATAGGAAAACACACACACAAATGTGCTCCGAGAATTCACATACTTCTTGGATGTCACTAATGAGATTGTGGAATAAGGCTTTCTACACTTAGTATTAGCCTCAACTTTAAATGACAGAGAAGATGGACAGCTAAGTGCCTGAATCTTGCTATTGCCTAACACATTTATCAATCAAAATGAGTGGCACTGTTCTCTTATGTGACCAGGTTATTAGTTTATGATCTTATCTTACCTGGGACAAAGGTTAATATACCTATCTTGGCAGAATATTTTTACCAGCCTTCAAGCTGATTGACAATCAGAATCTGAGCTTTTAAATGAATGCCTTTCAAACATGCTTAAGGCACTGTATGAAATTCAGATCATCTTACGTAATATCCAGTAAAATAGTGACAGTCTAATTGGGGTGACTGTTCCTTAGGTCAATGAATGTTTAATGAATGCTTATCTCACTGCCATGTGAGTAAACACAGCTTTGGTTCCTGACTCATAGCGTGGACTACTCTCAAGAAATACATGGAAGAGCAGTATCTGAGATGCTACCTGGAGCTTTTTGATCCTTGAGATCAAGACGGTATTACCTCAAATATTTCATTTCTTGATCTAAGCAGTATCCAAATGATTTGCACAAATTTCCAAAATTTGCACTCTGTGGTAAGCTTCTCCTTGCCTCATTCTACCTCTACATCAGGGGCAAACTAATTTCTCCGGTAGAAACACTTGAATCTAATTCTGGAAAGGATCTGCCTACCTCGAGCTGGCTTACTAAGGTAGATCCTCAACAAAGCTCAGGGCACTGATATGAGGAATTCATACACTAATATACATATATAATTTTTTTTTTTGAGACAGAGTCTTGCCCTGTCACCAGGCTAGAGTGCAGTGGCATGATTTCAGCTTACTGCAGCCTCCGTCTCCCACGTTCAAGTGATTCCCCTGCCTCAGCCTCCTGAGTAGCTGGGACCACAGGCACGCATCACCACACCCAGCTAGTCTTTTGTATTTTAGTAGAGACAGAGTTTCACCTAATTCTGTTCCCTCTAAAGTATAAAAATTGTCCACCCTATTAATTAAAGACAGTATATCGGGTTGAACCACAGGAAATTGCCAATATTTGACCACTTTTGGATTATTAAAATAGTAATGTCATATGGTTCAACATCTTACATGATGAAGATTTTTTTGGTGGGGATTATAGAGTGAATATAGTAGAAGTTACAAAAGAGTTATCACATTGGGCTGGAGCTATATTAAAGTATGCTGTATTAAGTAAGCAGGATTCTTTTTCTTTTCTTTTCTTTGTTTTTTTTTTTTTTTTTTTTGAGACAAGCTCTAACTCTGTTGCCTAGGCTGGAGTGCAATGGCATGATCACGGCTCACTGCAGCCAGAACCTCCTAGGCTCAAGTGGTACTCCCACTTCAGCCTCCTGAGTAGCTAGGACCACCGGCAAGAACCACCACACCCAGCTAATTGTTTTATTTTTTATAGAGATGGGGTCTCTGT
The DNA here is from genome assembly GCA_963573645.1 of Pithecia hirsuta. Lineage (NCBI taxonomy): Eukaryota > Metazoa > Chordata > Mammalia > Primates > Pitheciidae > Pithecia > Pithecia hirsuta. Next base: position 3,477 of record CAUYLZ010095748.1, on the reverse strand, counting down.
TGCTCAGGCTGGTCTTGAACTCCTGGGCTCAAGTGATCCTATGAATATTTTTATGAAAATAATTTATTATAGTATCAGCTTTAGAATTATATTTAAACTGACCTCCCAAAATGCTGGGATTACATGTGAGAGCTACCGTGCCCAGCCAGGATTCTTATCTGAGAAAGGGTGAGAGGAAGAGAGGGAGAGGGAAAGGTGGGGGGCGGGGAGAGAGAAAGAGAGACAGAGACAGAGACAGAGAGAGACAGACAGTGTGTGTGTGTGAGATAAAGAAGAGTTCTGTTGGTTCTGTCTGGAACTTTCACATTTCTTAAACTTTAACGTGGGATACAGGGAGATGGAGTGGCATTCTGGTTTCCTTTGGAAGGGACTGAGTAAGAACATTTGATTTTAGAGAGGCAGAATCTGGGCCAGCAAGTTCAGCATTTGACTTTATAATTAGCTTTGTGAGTTTGAGCAATTTAACTTCACAGAGACTGGTTTCTCACATGCTGTATAGAGATAACATCTATATTGCTGAGTTGTTGTAAGGTTCTTATTGCTGCCTTTTAGTTCAATGGTCTTGACAGTGAATGAGGAATAATAGCAAGTCCTCCAAGACATAGGAGCCCAGACCCCATGGTCTGGGGCAATTTTATACTATTAGGCTGGAGAAGAAAAATCACATCAGTGCCAAAGGGTCTGTCACTACCAGATAAAGAAATTCTAGCTGCAAAGTTAAATACTATGAAGTTCTGTCTTTTTTATATCATCCAGGTTACCATAGGCTTTTTCATGGCCAGTCACAGACGGTGATTATGTGAATGGAGGGAAAAGAAGACATTGCTCTGATATTCACATATGAACAGTAGGTTTTACAAACAAAATCCCTACAACTATTTAATTCTTCGTATTTGTTTTTCATTTCACTGAGAAAACAAGAGACTTTCATTTCAAAATGGCAGGATGAGTACCTGCTGCAGCTTCCTCTTACCTCAAACTTTAAAAGAATTTCAACAGTATTTCAATAAGTAAATCCGTAATCCCACTAGACCATAAGAAATAATGTGCTCCATAGGCCAGCAATTATGATGAATTTTGGAAAGAAGGGAGACAAACAGTGTATGAATGAAGAATGAATCGATAATTCAAAGTACATGATGAAGGGTGTTGTTGAAAAAGGAAGGTGGCTAGGAGGGTTCTCAGAACCAGGAAGAATTTGTTACATGGATTGTGTGGTATCCTAGGCATTTTGACTCCTATATATAACTGCTCTTTCCTTGATTCAGGAAGAGAACAATAAAGAGATTCTCCCAAGTCAGAGAAGAGAAGGAAGACATTTGAAGTGGAGAAACAGCAGAGTTTTCAGAGTGGGTAAGACCTAGAGGAAAAGGGATCCTTTGTTCGCAGGTCATTAGCTACTGGCACATCCTGACTAGAAATTTGTCCTACCATCTCCTTTACACTTAAAGACGCCTAACAGTTTCCCATGCCCAACAGACTGTCCTTTCTTTCTCTTTCTTCTTCTTTCTTTCTTTTTTTCTCTTTTTTCTTCCTTTTTCTTTTCTTTCTTTTTTCTTTCTTTTCTTTCTTCTTTCTTTTCTTTTTTCTTTTCTTCTTCTTTCTTTTTTCTTTTCTTTCTTTTTTCTTTCTTTCTTTCTTTTCTTTCTTTCTGTCTGTCTCACTCTGTTGCCAGGCTGGAGTGCAGTGGTGCAATCTTACTTACCTGCTTCAGCCTCTTGAGTAGCTGGGACTATAGATGTGTACTACCACACCCAGCTAATTTTCTTTTCTTTTCTTTTTTTTTTTTTTGTATTTTCAGTAGAGATGGGTTTCACCATGTTGGCCAGGATGGTCTTCAATCTGTTGACCCCGTGATCTGCCCACCTTGGCCTCCCAAAGTACTGGGATTACAGGCGTAAACTACCTTCCTGGCCTGTCCCATTTCTTCTACAAGCACTTTGTGGAATAAACACAGAAGGCTGATAAGGAAATTTCACTACTAAGATGAATATGTAACAGAGTATCACCCAACATTGGAGGAAAGCCATGACTATGAATCAGAAACACAAGACTCAATGAAGATAATAGTACGTACTAAGGAAACGAATTAAGATATTCTCAGGAAGATGGAATATATTCTCAGAAAGAAGGAAATACTGCATTTGTTAAAAGTAATTTTATGTAATAGAAGTAAAACATTGGTGTAAAAAATACATTGCTATATAGCAGAAAGGACATTGGTAAAGAGCTAGTTAGAGATCTTGAGGACAATACATTTTGTTAAAATTCAGCAGATCACTTTTTTTACTAACATATAAAAATAGTCATTTTATTGAGAAACGCCAGTTTATAGCAAGACATAATCTTAAGGGTATAACAAAGTAGAATTTCAAAATCCAAGAAGAAAAAAATGGCGAACTAAAGTAAGCAGACAAATCCACAATTATTGTTAGAAATTTTATCAATTTTCTCTCAGTTGTTGCTAGAAGATAAAAATTAAAGATATCAAGACCTTGAATAAAATTATCAATTATCAAACCTGCAGACCTAATTGACATTTATAGAATATTATACCCAACAACTTCAGAATATATGTTCTTTTCAAATATACAGGAAACATTCCACAGGTGGTGTTATGCCATACCTTGCTTCTTCCCAGGCAATACTTTTTGCTATGGTTTGAATGTTTGCTCCTTCAGAAGCTCATGTTGAAATGTACCCACCCTTGTAACAATATTAGGAAGTGGGACCTTTAAGAGGTGAGTAAGACATGAATGGGTTGATGCTGTCATGCGCTTTCTCCCTCTCTTGCCCTTTTGTTCTTCTGCCTTGTGATGATGCAGCAAGAAGGTCATTGCCAAATATTTGCTTCTTGATATTGGACTTCTGAGCCTCCAGGACTGTGAGCCAATAAGTTTCTGTTCATACAAATTACTCAATGTGTGGTATTTTATTATAGCAGTACAAACAAATGAAGGCATCTTTTTTTTTTTTTTTTGAAAGAAAAAGAAAAGAAGAAAGAAAGAGTGAAAGGAAAAAAAAAAGAATGTAAGAGAGAAAGAAAGAGAAAGAGAAAGAGGGAGAGAGAATAGGATTCTTGTTCTATTGCCCAGGCTAGAATGCAGTCTAAAAGTGGGTATTAAAAACCTCTTTTATGCCAATAATTGTGCTTACAGACAGGCAAATTGGATAAAAAGCTAAAATCTATCAGTATGCTGTAGCTAGATCCATCTCACATGCAAAGATACACAAAGACTCAAAACAGAGGGATAGAGGAAGACATATCAACCAAATGGAGAGAGAGAGAAAAAAAAAAACAAAAACAAAAAACAGAAGCCACAATTTTCGTCTCTAATAAAACAGACTTTAAAGCAACAAAGACCATAAGAAACAAAGAGGGACATTACATGGTGGTGAAAGGATCAATGCAACAAGAAGAGCTAACGATCCTAAATATATACGCACCCAATACAGGAACACCCAGATACATAAGGC
>CAUYLZ010095747.1:0-81797 GCA_963573645.1 Pithecia hirsuta | reverse complement strand
AACCCCGTGTCTGCTAAAAATACAAAAATTAGCTGGGCCTGGTGGTGGCACACTCCTGTAGTCCCAGCTACTCGGGAGGCTGAGGCAGGGGACTAGCTTGAATCCAGGAGACGGAGGTTACAGTGAGCCGCAATGGTGCCCTTACACTCCAGCCGGGCGATAGAGCAAGACTCCTTCTCAAAAAGAAAAAAAAAAGCATCCAAAAGGAAAGGCAGTGAGGGGCATGGACCGGGAAGGGGCAGGCGCGGCGCTCAAGCAGCTCACAGCCCTGCCAGGGCTGCTACTCGCGCGCGCACAGCGACCCCAGACCCGGACTCGGGAGCCCCCCGGCGGCTGTCCCGCGCCACTGCACGTTCTCATAGGAGCGTCTCAAGAAGCCCGGAGGAAACACGACGCCGGGAGCAGCCTCCGAGCATCTACTCACATCTACCCAAAGCCACCCTCAAGACCAGAACAAGCAGTGACACTTTCACACAAAGGGCACAGGAACTTAACTCCAGCACGCTGGCTGCTGGCGCCTCCTAAGAGTGTGTTTAGAAATAAATAAAAACTTATTCCATGATGGTTGGCAGCAGGCGTGATTCAGGACCAGCGCGACAGGAGCACTGACCACGCACGGCCACAGAGGAGAGAGATGGGGGTCAGCTCTTGACACAGCATGGGCTGGTGGGGATTGCCAGCGGGGAGCTGGGTAAACTCGAAGGACGGACATTACTAACAGGAAATACTGGGGGAAGGAAGGGTCCGGCTAAACTGGCCCAATAGGATTTTTGCTGAAGACAGACCAGGAATTGATCAGACCTTGGAGATGCGTGGACGATGAGGAACCCAGGATCAAGGGTAATCAGAGGTCAAGGGTGGGTCTTTAAACTGACTTAGCTGCGTCTTTTTTTTTTTTTTTTTTTCAACAGAGTTTTGCTCTTGTCGCCCAGGCTGGAGTACAGTGGTGTGATCTCGGCTCACCGCAACCTCTGCCTCCCCCGTGCAAGCGATTCTCCTATCTCAGCCTCCCGAGTAGCTGAGATTACAGTTGAGTGCCAATTTTTGTATTTTTAGTAGAGACAGGGTTTCTTCATGTTGGTTAGGTTGGTCTCGAACTCCCGACCTCCGGTGATCCACCTGCCTCAGCCTCCCAAAGTGCTGGGATTGCAGGCCTGAGCCACTGCGCCTGGTTCCTTCTTTGCAAATATTCTTAAATTTCCCCCGTTTTTCTTAAATTTTAATATAGCTGTGACTAGGTGCGGTTCACCTTCTGGAATTCTGTGGTGTCTTTCAGCTCCAGCGTTTGAAGGTCCCTCTTACCTTTTTCTTCAGCTCCGTCCTCCCACCCACGTCTCCCCGCACAGTCCCCGTCCTCCTCCGTCCTGCATCCCGCCGCTCTGCCTGGGTTCCTGCCGTTCGCTGCCGCCTTGCAGCTTGTTCTCGGCTGCGGCGTCCCAGCGTCTCTCATTTACCGCATTTTTGTGACTGTTTTGACGCCTGACGTTCCTGCTGAGTTCTTTGTGCTCCCTGCTATGCCTTCTATGGCTAGTATCTTCCCTTCATTCCTCCGGGATGCGACCGCCTTCATCGTTCATTCTTTGCCCGAGGCTCCGATCCTTGTGCTGCGCACAGGTCTCGCTGTGGAGGGCGCCATTCTCCTTCAAGGCGCTGCTCTCTCCAGGCTCCTGTTGCTCTGGCCCGGGAGGGCCTCGGTGCCTCCGTCTTGCGGTGTGGCCTGGGGAAGGGCTGAGGGCCGCAGCCGGGGCCGGGTGGGTCCTGGCGAGCTTGGGGAGGGGAAGAGGGAGCAGCGGGGCCTCAGCTCCCCGCCCAGCAGCGACCTTCCGATTTCCTGCCTGACCCCCAGGCTGCCTCTGGCCGGGCCCCCCTTCCAGGCTCCATGATGGAGCGGGCGGGAGGGGTGGTGTCCACGTGGACGGAGCCGGCAGGCGAGGGAACGGAACGCGGGCTGTGCTCCAGTGCGGATCTTCCAAGGAAGGTCTCTCTGCAAAGGGACGGAAGGTGACAGTGGCAGGCGGGAACTCCGAGGGTCAGTGCAGGAACCGGCGCTGTCAGCGACAGAGCTTTGCAGCCCAGCACCCAGCAAGGCGAGGTCCCGGCACAAACGGAAGCTGTATGGGTCCAGCCACCTCTGCAGGGTCAATGGTCGTGCGAAGCTGCCAGAAGCAAAATGAAGTCAAAATGAGAAGAGAAAAAAATCTGACAGACCAGAAAGGAGAGGGGCGGAGAAGGGTCGGGAAGGGAGAGGCAAAGGCTCCCTGCAGCCTGACGGAGCCTGACAGAGCCTGACGGACGGAGCCTGTCTGAGCCTGACTGACGGACGGAGCCTGACGGAGCCTGACTGGCGGAGCCTGACTGACGGACGGAGCCTGACGGAGCCTGACTGACGGAGCCTGACGGAGCCTGACTGACGGACGGAGCCTGACGGAGCCTGACTGACGGACGGAGCCGGACAGAGCCTGACGGAGCCTGACTGAGCCTGACGGACGGAGCCTGTCTGAGCCTGACTGACGGACGGAGGCTGACGGAGCCTGACAGAGCCTGACTAACGGAGCCTGACTGAGCCTGACTGACGGACGGAGCCTGACTGGCGGAGCCTGACTGACTGGCGGAGCCTGACGGAGCCTGACTGGCGGAGCCTGACGGAGCCTGACTAACGGACGGAGCCTGACGGAGCCTGACGGACGGAGCCTGACGGAGCCTGACTGACGGACGGAGCCTGACGGAGCCTGACTGACGGAGCCTGACGGAGCCTGACTGACGGACGGAGCCTGACGGAGCCTGACTAACGGACGGAGCCTGACGGAGCCTGACTGACGGACGGAGCCTGACGGAGCCTGACTGACGGACGGAGCCTGACGGAGCCTGACTGGCGGAGCCTGACGGAGCCCAACTGAGGGAGCCCCAGAGCCGCACTGCCCACTGGTTCCCAGCTCCTCCCCACAGGGTTGCCGAGACAGGTGGATCACGAGGTCAGGAGATCAAGATCATCCTGGCCAACATGGTGAAAGCACCCACAGAATGCCAGTGGCAGACACTGGCCCCCGCCAAGTGTCACCAAGAAAGGATCAGTCGTGAGAGCGGAAGGCAGGGAGATGGTTCCTGAGGGTTCCCTCCACCTCCCCAGGGCCTCCGCCCCAGTCTGCAGCCCCCACCCCACAGGGGGCCAAGACAGCATCCAGCCTGCCCAGGGCTCTGCAGCTCCAAGCGTTTGTCCCTACAATCTACATGACTTCCTATGCATGCAGGATCTCCAGGGTGATTTTTTTTTATTTTTTTGAGATAGGGTCTTGCTCTGTCACCCAGGCTGGAGTACAGTGGTGCGATCATAGCTCATTGCAGCCTCAGCCTCCTGGGCTCAAGAGATCCTCTCACCTCAGCCTCCCACGTAGCTGAGGCCACAGGTGCACACCACTATGGTGTGCTAATTTTTTTAACTTTTTGCTGCGACAGGGTATTGCCATGCTGCCCAGACTGGTCTGGTACTCCTGGGCAACTAAGGGATCCTTGGAGCTCAGGGGATCCTCCCGCCTCAGCCTCCCAAAGTGCTAGAATTACAGGGATGAACCACCACACCTGGCCCAGAGTTGATTTTATTTATTTATTTTTTTTTTTTTTTTTTTTTTTTTTTTTAGATGGAGTCTCGCTCTTGTCGCCCAGGCTGAAGTGCAGTGGTGTGATCTCGGCTCACTGCAACCTCCACCTCCTGGATTCAAACAATTCTCCTGCCTCAGCCTCCCAAGTAGCTGGGACTACAGACGTGTGCCACCACGCCCAGCTAATTTTTGTATTTTTAGTAGAGATGGGGTTTCACCACGTTGGCCAGGCTGGTCTCAAACTCCTGACCTCAGGTAACCCACCCACCTTGGCTTCCCAAAGTGCTGAGATTACAGCTGTGAACCACTGCATCCGGCCTAGAGTTGATTTTTTATTAACTTTCTTTGCTCCTAGCAGGACTGAAAGTACTCATGTTCTGTTTCTCAAGCTGGGCTCTATGTGCGTTAATGTATGGACATCATTTTACATAGATTATTTCTATATTATGTATCATCATAAAATTTTAATAGAAAAGGTATTATCAAATCACCTAAAAACTAAGGACACCTTAACTCACATAAAAATTGATCATCTGGGCCAGTTCTGAAGCTGTCACAATTCAGATTTGCAGAAACTGGATCCAGTAAGCACCATCAGCTGCCCCAGACCCACTCAGCCTAGCGTGGGGAAAGCAGAGAGTTTCCAAGTGTGAAGTGCGCCTGTGCAGAACTGCCTCGTCTTGGATAAATAAGTTTAAGTTCTTTGAAATCTAGGTGTTTTTTGTTTGTTTTGGTGGAGTTTTGTTGGGGGGGGGTTGAGACAGGGTCTTGCTTTGTTGCCCAGGGTGGAGTGCAGTGGCACCATCTCTGCTCTCCACAGCCTTGACCTCCTGGGCTCAGGCGATCCTCCTGCCTCAGCCTCCTGAGTAGCTAGGAGCACAGGCACACACCACCATGCCTGGCTAATTTTTAAATTTTTTTGTAGAAACGAGGTCTCACTATGTTGTCCAGGCTGGTCTCAAATTCCTGGGCTCAAGTAATCCTCCCTCCTCAGCTTCCCAAAGTGCTGGGATTGCAGGCATGAGCCACAGCACCCAGCCCTCGGAAATCTTTTGTAAGTCATGGTGATGTTTGTAATGTGTTGATAGCAGAGACCAAGTCAGCGTCCCTCATTCCTGAACACAAGCAGGATAGAGTCCCAGCCTTCTTGCAGCAGATGTCACTGTGAGGCTGGGCTCTGGACAACAGTGTGAGTGACATAAGCTGGGGAGCTTCGACCAGGCCAGGCTGTCAGGGCCTCGGCCCAAGAGTGACCCAGGGCAAGCCAGGGTCAGTCTGCGATGATGTAGAAGTGACAGGGAGGTGACATGTGAGATTACACAGGTGAGGTGGGAGGTGACACAGAGGTGATGCAAGAGGTGATGTGGAGGCGAGATGGAGATGACATGGAGGTGACATGTGAGATGATGCAGGTGAGGTGGGAGGTGACACAGAGGTGATGCAGGAGGTGACAGGGAGGTGACAGGGAGGTGACACAGGTGACATGAGGGTGATATGGAGGTGACATGGAGGTGACACATGAGATGATGCAGGTGAGGCGGGAGGTGACACAGAGGTAATGTGGGAGGTGACAGAGGTGACATGGAGGTGACATGGAGGTGATATGGTGACATGGAGGTGGTATGGAGGTGACATGAGAGGTGACATGCAAGATGATGCAGGTGAGGTGGGAGGTGACACAGAGGTAATGCAGGAGGTGACACACAGATGACGCAGGAGGTGACACGGACCCACTGGCCAGGCCCTCCTCACTGCCGAGGCAGGCAGAGGCAAGGGAGCAAATGAGTGTTCAGTGAGCAGAATCGGGCTCGGTTTCTGGTCAGGAGCATCAGCCCAGCCTGGGGCTAGGGCAGGCTCAGCCTTTGTCCCAGCAGGGCCCTGTGGGGTTGAGGTCGGGACCCCACTATCAGGACCCGGTCTCACAGCCGGTCTCGGCGGCTCCCTCCTCGCAGGGACCCAGAGCCGGACTCGGGAGCCACCTTGTGGCCCTCTGGCGACACTGCAGGCTCCACCGGCTCCAAGGTCCAGAGACTCCCGCCTGCCCCAGCCAGGTGGGGTTCTCAAGGAGGTGAGCTTTGTATGCAGTCCCACCTGCCCGGAATATGTGTGCCCCCACCTACAGGCCAGCCTTGCCCATGGCCCAGTCCCAGCATAACATCACCTGGTGTTATGGGTCTCTCCATACAGACGTGGTGGCACACGTCTGTAGTCCCACCTACCTGCTGGGTGGGTCTCTCCACGCGTCCCTGCCCCAACCTCCCTGCATCACACTCCACCCAGTGCACCTGTGTGATGCCTGTGTCCCTGCAGGTGTGGAGCTTCTCCTCCTAGGAGGCGTCACAAACACCCCGGGGGGCGGGGCTCGCTCAGGTGCACCGCACAGGTGCAGGTTTCAGAGGAGAGGCCAGCGCACCTGCCGTGTGGGTCCTGCAGTGAACACGGCCTCCCGGCGCTGTGGACTTGGCATCGCACCTGCCGTGTGGGTCCAGCGGTGAGCTGCCTCCCGGCGCGGCGCTGTGGACTTAGCATCCTGTGCACAGCCCCACCCGCCTCACCACCCCTCCAGGACCACCAGCCGCTTCTGTACGACTTCCCACAGCAGCCTGGGAAGAGTTCACTACCGCTCTCAGAGAAAGCACCCCTGGGCGGATGCTCATGAGGCCAGGAGAAAGGCTTCCTCAAGGCTCACGCGCTTTGCTGCATGTTTCCGATGATCTCCACAGTAAGCTTATTTCATAAACAATGAGTAAAAGTGAGTCGGTCACCTTGAGTCACCTTGAGCCGGGTGAGTGCCATGGGCCAGCAGGGCTGCTGGGCAGTGGGGGTGCAGCCTGAGAACACACAGGCCCCCGGGGCCTACTCGTCTCTCCACCTCCGCTCCGCTGTTGTACCAGGGGCCTCATCAGGCTGGTGTCTGCCTCCTTCTTGAATAGCCCAGAGAATTCATCTCCACAGCCTTCTACAGAAGCTCCCTATGCCAGGGAGCCAGATGGGAGCTGCAGACCAGCGCTGTCTCCCGGGACACTGACACAGATGCCAAGTTTACTGGTGTTGGGGCAGCCCCAGTTGGTGTGGGTGGTTCAGGGACTGGCATCGGAATGTGTTGGGCAGCTTGACGGTCGGCTATGCCAGGAATCCAGGTCTCAAGCAGCAGCTCCTCTCTGATGCCATTCTGGGCTTTGCTCTGTTTGGGGCCGTGGGCCTCTTCTGTTTGATGGTCGTCTCCCTCATCCTCTTCACCACGTGAGACCCCGTGGGGGTCACCTGCCTATCCCTGCTCCTGTCCCCACTCCACGCCATTCCTGGTACTAGGGTGTGCTAAGCTTTATCATTAAACACAACTTTTCTCTTAAAAAAAATGAATAGAAAATCTCCCCCACATAAATTTGACCTGGAAGACATGAACCCTGGGTTGTGCTCATCCACATCAAATTTCACCAGTTGATGGCTTCTGTCGTCGAGAGTTTTCTTTCTCAGCCATTATGACTATCAAGGGTGACTCTGTTTTGTAAACTTTTGCAGCATTACATTTTGTCCAGAGGATTTGCCAGTAGCAGGTGTGAGTGAGGAGGTGGCCCTTGGGGCTCTCATCCCACTGGGGAGAATGCAGCTTAGGGTGGATGCTAGGGAGGAGAACACTGAAAAATCCAGTAAAGTTACCAAGGAGAGTAACACAGCATGGCTCCCCTTGTTCACAGCGAAAGGACCTCACCTGGGCATGTGGCACACAAAGGCAGGTCCCTTTCCTGGCTCAGGGCCCTGGCATGTCTAAGTTCTGGGCAGCAGGATGTAGGCAGGTGCTTTGTGACAGTTCCTGGGACCCATCCCAAAGAGACCCCAAAATCGTCCCCCGTCAACCTCCTCTGCCCTGTCTGCTGCAGCCGAGACCTGATGGCACAGCCTGACCTGTGAGAGCAAGACTCGCACCCAGGACCCAGGGAGCACAGGGAGAAGGGTCCTGTGTCCTGGCAGCTGGACTACCTGCCCAGACTCGCCCGGGAGGGGAATGAATGTCTACGCTGACAAGCACCACCATCATCCTAGCCTGGGCTATGGTTTGAGTGTCCCCTCCAGAATTCACGTGGAAATTTAACGCCACTGTGGCAGTATTAACAGGTGGGGGGGCTGGGCGCAATAGCTTACGCCTGGAATCCCAGCACTTTGGGAGGCCAAAGCAGGTAGATCACGAGGTCAGGAGATCGAGACCATCCTGGTCAACATGGTGAAAACCCGTCTCCACTAAAAATGCAAAAAGTAGCTGGGTATGGTGGTGCTTGCCTGTAATCCCAGCTACTCAGGAGGCCGAGGCAGGAGAATCGCTTCAACCCGGGAGGCGGAGGTTGGGGAGCTGAGATCACGCCACTGCACTCCAGGCTGGTGACAGAGCAAGATTCTGTCTCAAAAAAACAAAAAAGAGGTGGGGACGTTAAGAGGTGATGAGGTCAGGCAGGCTCCATCCTCGTGGAGGCGTTAACATCCTTGTCTCGGGGTGATTTCTAGCTGCACAGTGGGTGGTTAGGGCAGCAAGCTGGGCCCTCTCTGTCTCTCACCCTCTCCTGCCCCTGCACCTTCTGCCATGAGCTGGTGCAGCACGAAGGCCCTCACCAGAGCCAGCACCTTGATCTTGGACTTCCCGGCCTCCAGAACTGTAAGAAATAAATGTCTTTTCTTTGTAAATTAATTCCCCACCCTGTGGTATTGTTACTGCCACACAAAATGGACAGCCTGCTGCAGTGGGGATTATGTTTCAACAGAAGTTTTGAGGGGACACGAACATTCAAAGTACAGCAGTCACCGTGGGTTTTCTCTCGGGGACAGTGCAATGTTAACACATCTTCCTCGGCAGCTGTCCCAGCCCCAAGAGGACGGAGTCCATTCCACATCAGCCAGAGTGAGGAGAGGCAGCACAGTCCTGGGGAACTCTGGGGCCCTGTCCCCATGTAGGCTGGCAGGGTACACGGGCCAGGGGCTGCCCTGTGTCGGCAACACTCCGGCTCACATCCCCCTCTGTCTTGACCTCCCCCTGGCACCCAGGCCCCTTCCTCCTCCTGCCCCCATCTGCCTCCCTCTGGTGTTCCCCCCACCTGCCCACTGCCTTTTCTACCCTCTCCTTACCCACCTCTTGACCCTCTGCGCCCTCAGCCCTCACACCCAGTGCAGGCTGAGCCCCAAGAACAGAGGCCTCCCTGACATCCTGACTGGGGGGTGTTTTTTCCCTTCGTCTTTCTCTGGTTAAACGGCAGTTGCCTTGTGTTTACAACAAATGAAGCTGCCGGTGTTTCAGCAGGGGTGGGAATGCGGCTTTGCAGCCTCTGCCCCCGCCAGCCCAGTCCGCCATTCCTCACTGGCAGTCATTCTCCCGGCTTTTCCCTCTGCAGTTACCAATTAGTGCATCTCCATCACTTCACTGCATAAAACAAATCCTTTTGCTTTCTTATTGCTTAAGATGAGTGAGTTCAACTTCGCTAAATTGGGTTTTTATTATCATGAGGCTGTTTTCCTGTAGAAAATGGGAGTGTGCTCTGGAAGGAAGAAGAAGGGTCAGAAGTTCGAGTACTTTTTATCTTTTTGGGTGACTGATCCTGCGTCTGTCGTGTGATTAGACTCTCACGTGTCTTCCCACAAGCAGGTAGAGGCGGGTGTGACCCAGCTCCCAGCCCTACTGTTCCAGGGCACTGGAGGGGGACATGTTCCCGCTCTCTGCAGTAAAGGAGAGTGGCTGGGGCTTTGGCCAGCGCGGCCCTGGGCGAGCCGAGCTGCAGAACTTCCCGAGGACTCAGGGGCTGCCAGGCTGTGCTGCTGGAATCACCTAGGAAGAGAATTGCTGACACGTGCCAGAGGCTGGGTTGCTGGCATGCAGGCTAAACCGGACGCTGCTCTGTGTGGGGGGTTAAATATATGCTGGCGTTATGTAGAAAGGAATTGATCACGATGATGGGTCTTACATGAGCAAAGGCAATTTGCAAGTTCGCAGCTTTTGCAGAATGTGAACCTGGGCCAAGTTGCAGAGTATTTTTGATGTCACGTTGGGGCCTCCTGGGTAATGGCAGAGGGAGGGTGGGCTCTCGTCAGCTGTGTGTGCTGTATCACCAGGCATTCCCATCACCCCCATGGGATTGTGGTCAAGAGGAGCCACAGCTGAAGCTCGTGCTGAGAAACAAAGCCCTTTGTCTCAGACCCAGGAGTCTCGTGTCTTCTGCTGCATCCATGATACCACGGACTCACCTGTGGGTGGGCGGCCAATCATGGCACCCACTTCTCCTGCCAGCAGAAGTGTATAGACTGTCACGGAACAAGCTCTGGACCACAGGACCTGAGCAGACACATTCTGGGGGCTTCCAATAAGGGTTTTCCTCCCAAAGAGAGGGAGGCACCCAAGGAGGAGCCGTGCCTCCTTCCCTCACGCAGATGCTGTTTTGAGACAATGTGATGCTCACTGCTGGTGTGGCCCCATCACCAACCCACCCAGATGGCAAAGAAAGACAGGCCATGCCTGGGCCCTCCATGGCCAGGTGACCCCCAAGGGCTTGCCTCAAACTTCCACGGAGTGGCCTGACGATGTCTTCACAGCTACACTCTGTCGTGTCCTTGACACTCTCATTCATCTGGGGGAGCCCACTGGGCTGGGGCTTTCTTGGCACAGCTTCGGCAGCATCTGAATTCCTGGTGGCGGTGGTGGTGGCGCTATAATGGGCATGCATATTGCATGGCCAGGCCAGGCCCCTGGGCCTCAAGTGTGTCAAGGCAAGGAGCACACATGGGGGTTTTGGTGAGCATCTCAGACAAGGCAGAGCCCTGTCATCTGGAAGTGGGGCGTCCCTTTCCACGACAGCTCAAGCTGGGAGAATGGCACACCCTACTCCAGGCGGCAGCATAGGCCACTGCATATCCAGAGACAGGGTGGCCTTTTCTGCCCCTTCATGGACTCTCCTGTCCTCAGAGGGCTGAGGGGAGGACCAGGCAGGTGGCTTCTGGCCCTGCTGGGGAGGTAGGGGCTGCAAGGCAGGGAGGCCTCAGGTGGTGTAGAGGCAGGCCAGGCCACGAGAGGGAGCAGAGAGCCTGCAGACAGCCCGTTTCCTGGACAGGACCTCCGCTGCCCAACTTCTCTCCCCCACACCCATGCCTCCCTTCCCAGCCGAACCAGGCTGGTGCACCCAGCTGCATCTCCATCCACACTGGTCAGCATCCCGGCCCCACCCCCTCCCCCTGAGCTGCCCACTTCTCCCCCAGGCCCTTTGGGCTCCCTTTGCTGGTGAGCTGCTCACCACAGCCCTCTCAGGCACCGACACACTCAGCTCTCCACCTCCCGGCTGCTGCACCTGCAGGCTTCCCTTGGGGCCAGCTCCCAAGTCCACCCCAAGCCCATATGAGGAGGCTGCCCTGTTCCTCCCAGGCCCTGACCCCCACACTGTGGCTGTCCCCAGGTGTCTCTGCCTGGGTTGGGCATCAGGCCCCAGCATGGGGCCAGCAGGTAGTGGACATTCATCAGGATTCATATACTGACCAGGAATCAGTGAAGGGACAAGGGGGCCAGCTGGCTTCTCTGCTGAATCTGGCCATTGCAGGACACCTCAGGAAACTTGAGAAGGGCAGGCTGGAGTGCAGCCAGGTCCCCATCCTGTTCCCAGGGGACATCCCAGAGGCCATGAGCCTGGCAAAGGCCCACTGGTTCCCAGTCCTGCCATGGTCGGAGCCACAGCTGCTCCTCATCATGGAAACTGGGTGCCAGGCGTGGGCCTGGGCAAGGGTGGGCCTTGACATCTGTTCCAGGGCCCTGAGAGTCAGTCGCAGGGGCCAATGGGCCATCGAACCACGTCAGAGCTGGTAGAGCCAGGTCCCTGGCCCCACTGGAGGCGGAGGACAGCTGGGACTTGGACCTTCACCGTCGAGGAAGTGGGAGCACAGGTAGGGGGCACTGGCCTGTGCCAAGGAGCACGGAGACCAGGGGCCACCCCTGAACAGGCCAGGAGGAGTGGGGTGTGGGCAGGGCAGGTTGCCTGGTGGGGTCTTCGAGCCCCAGGACCTTCCCTGCCCTGAGAGTAGCTAAACCAAGGGAGTAGCTGAGCCAGGGGAGTAGCTGCGCCAGGGGAGTAGCTGTGCCAGGGGCGTAGCTGAGCCAGGGGAGTAGCTAAGCCAGGGGAGTAGCTAAACCAAAGGTGGCCATCCCACCTCTGACTAAGGGACATCGGCTTTCACAGGCTAAGCTGGGCCCACCATCCCAGACCGTAGCCAGCAGGGAAGAGACCATGGGCCTTCAGGAAGGGTCGGAGCAGGATGTCCGGAGCCCAGAGCCCCTCAGCCCCACTAGCCCAGGGCCAGCTGCCCATCTGTTCCCATGGGATTTGCTGCGGGTGCCAGAACCAAGAGGGCTGAGGGCTGGTCTTCACCCAGGAGACCCTTAAGACATGATGGGGCTGGCGCTGGCTTTGGCCAGAGGAGGACATAGGCTCCAGCCCGGACACACAGAAGCTTGCTCCTCACCCACAGCCCCCTACTCCAGACCACACTCTCCCAAGAAGGCCCAGAGACCCCCACAGCCTGCTGCAACTCCCATGGCCTCTCTTCTCTCTCCATGCCAGGCCTGGGGCCTTTCCAGGGCTGCTCCTTGCCCCTCCCTGACCCCCACCCCCCTGACCCACCCCCACTGCTGCCCCCCTGACCCTGCAGAGTCTTCTTCCCAACATGATCATCAGTGGTCTGGGCACAGCCCAGAACCGGGCGCCTCAGGCCTCCTACCCAGGCCAGTTCCCGGTGCCCACACAGAGGGGCTGCTGGGGGCATGGCCGGAGGTGGGCCGAGGCGCAGGTTTGGAGGTGGGCAGAGTGCCAGCCTCGTCTGACCTGGGCGGGGAGGTAGTCCCCGTGCACCTGAGGACAGTGGTACCGAGACCAGCTGCCTAGAAGGCAGGCAACTCCCAAAGACCAGGCCCCAGGTGGCATCGAGCTGGAGGACGAGGACCGCGTGGGGCTGGGGCCAGCACCAGCCACGCGCTTAACTGCTGCAGTTGTTGGGAGGGGTGCGTGGGGAGGACCCGCTGGAGCAGCCAGCTCCACTCCCCTCGACGGTTTTAGGCCGGGATGGCAAAACCTGCCGCCTGTGGGCCGTGGAGATGTGGAGGTCCAGGCGGTGAACCGTGCCAGGAGAGATGTGTGTGGTCATCACCCACTCCTAGGGTGGGCGTCCTCACACAACCCTTTCAGCGGCCTCGGCCTCACAAAGGGCCCCTGGTCCCCAGATGCTCCCCTCCACTCCACCTTCCTGGGTCAGTTGGGTCCCCAGGGTCACATCACAGGTGCAGGGGCCCGGGGGAAGGCTGGTGAGAGACCCCTTGCAGATGGCCTTCCGGGCGGGTGCCTGGGACGGGCGCTGCCAGCTCCCCAGTGCTGGGGCAAGGCCAGGATGGTGGGGTGGGCGAGGTTTGGTGCTGTTCCTGGGGCTGTGACCTCGGGCTGCCACATCAACTTGGGAGTACCTGCTGGAGGAGCCCATGAGGAAGGTGGGTTCCACCGTCTGGGGGAACCAGGGATGTGGGGACAGCGGCAGCGAGATTGGGAGGAAGCAGGGACCAGGACACCCATGGGGCTCGGGGAAGATAGGGGTCTAGATATCCCAAGAACAGAAGTGGAACACTGAGGCTGGGGAGGAGGAGCTGGCCCTGTAACGGAGTGGCAGTGGCCCCCAGGAGCTCCTCAGGCCCCGGGGGGAGGGGAGCGGCCCAGCCCCACCAGCATCCCGTACTCGGACGCCAGCATCTCCCCCGCCCTCCACACATCCCTCCTGGCTCCTGGCCTCCCAGCCTGGCTGGTAAAGACAGGGACACAGGAACAGGCGAAGTAGTGCGGCCTTGGATACAAAACTGTAAATAGTCTTTAAAATGACAGAGGCCTCCTTGGCCCCAAACTCTGAGCCGGAGGCCCCCACTGCGGGAGCAGCTCTCCGCCCGCACTGCCCTCCCTTCCAACCCGGGCGGCCCAGCAGGCAGAGACCCGGACCCTCTGCTCCGCTCCGGCCCAGGCCTTCCAAACGGCCCCACCTGCAGGGGCGGGCTGGCGGAGTCGGGGCTGAGGATCCGCGGTCCGAGGGATTCCTGAGATGCAGAAGTGGCCGCGGGACCCCAGGCAGGGGCACTCGAGGCACCTGCCCCTAGGGGAGCCCGCCCCACCCCATCCCATGCAAACCGCGCGCCCCGAGCCAGCCCGTGTCTCTGTGCCCCAGGGGCGGGCCCTGTCACGTGTCCAGGGGGTCACGCGTGGGCGAGGACCCGTGGGGGCGCCCGGGCGGGCCGTGCAGCGGCGGGGGTGGCGGCACCGAGTTGCGCTGCGGGGGTGGCGGCTGCAGCTCCAGCGCCAGCGCGGGCGGCGGGAAGTCGCGCACCTGTCGGCGGTACTCCAGGAAGGTGCAGGCCTTGGTGGCGAGCGCCACCACGTTTTTGCCGACGAAGATGGCCGAGACGCGGCTGTCGCGGAACAGCGCCATGTTGGCGGCGCGCGCCAGCACGGCCACCACGTTGACGGTGGCGAGGCTGAGCACCGGGTAGAGCATCATCTTCTGCGGCGCGATGTGCTCGCCCTGCATGCTGACCTCGCTGAGCGCCACGCACGGCAGCACCAGCAGCAGCATGTAGCAGTAGAAGAAGGTGAGGCCCTCGGCCCACAGCGGCAGCCCGGAGCGCGGCGGCTCCCACAGGCTGGCCTGCATGTCCAGCAGGTCCAGCAGGTCCAGCGCCACCCAAAACAGGCGGCCGCGCAGGTCCTCGCGCTTGCGGAAGGTGCGCACGTACTCCATGCGGTCCAGCGCCACGAGCAGCAGGAACAGGCCGGGCACACACACCGACAGCAGCAGCGTCAGCGCCTTGCGCGCCACGGGGTCCGCCGCGCCGCGCCGCGCCGCCTTGTAGTTCTGGAAGATGAAGTAGAGCTTGATCTCCAGCACGAAGATGTAAAGGAACCACAGGATCATGGCGTAGCCGCGCTTGGCCGTGCGCACCTCGGCGCCCACCCACACGGCCACGTAGCGCAGCACCAGCAAGAAGCACACGTCGCCCACCAGCACGATGATGCACACGCCGATCTTGCGCGGGCCCTGGTTCTGCTCCACCAGGTACGCGTCCATGACGGCCATGCTGCCCATGATCACCAGCGTGGTCAGGCACACGTGGCGCCGATCCGGGGGCGGCAGCACCATGGTCGGCTGCCGGGCCCCGGCCTGGGCGCGCGCGGCCCCCACGCCAGGCGGGACAAGGCCCTGCGGCGGCGCTCAGCCAGCCGGCATGGCGCGGCGCGGCCCGGCGAGCTCGGAACCTGGGGAGACCGGAGGAGACAGGGTCAGGGTGAGGGCTGGGGCGGCCTCCCCCCGCCCCCACCCCGTGCCTCCCACCCGCGGGGCTCGAGGCATCGCGCACGCCTTCGCCCATGCGCGAACCGGCAGCCGCGAACCGCGGCGAGGCCTCCAGGGGGCGCTGCTGCCTCGCCAGAGCACCCGGGCCTCGTTCCCGCCGCCAGGAAGGAAACGGAACGGACGCGTTTTCTGCCCGCCGCGCGCGTCCCCGGAGCCCGGGGGAGTTTGTCCCTCCTGGCTCCGGCGGCCCAGACCCCACGCCCGCGCTGCTGGCCCCAAGCCGTTCCCGCGGAATTTCGGGCGTCCCTCTCCCCGCGGCCACCGCACTGGGCCAGGAGGCGGGCCTGCCCCTCCGCTCTCGGAGTGCCCAAGGAGGCCCCGGCCCCTCCCCGGCTTTCTGATCTGGGACCAAGAGTCACCCAGGTCCGGATGCATCCGTCCCACAAGCCTCTCCGAGCCTCCCCACCCCTGTCGGGCAGCCCCCACCCCCCTCCGCCCTGCGCCGGCCGGCTCGGTCCACCCTCCGGGGCGCGTGACCACTGCCTGCCCTGCTCCCCATGGCTCCGCATCCCCCTGGCGAGGCGCCGTCCCCCACCTTCTGCCCCGGCACAGCCGCCCTGCTCTGCTCCTGTGGCCGCGGCGCTGCCTCTGGCTGCCCTCGAGGCTCGGGTAGCCCGTCCACCAAGGCCCGTCGGGCTCCCACGGCCCCTGCGCCTCTGTCCCACACCTGGCACTGGGTCATGGCCGTGCCGTCGGATTACCACACCGGACCGTGGGTCCCCACAGCTGGGCCTGTGCACACCTGGGTGACGATAGAGGCCCGCACGCCCTCACCCGCCCCACAGTCACTGGCAAGCTCACTCCCCGCCCGCCCCCCTCCACACGCCCCAGGCCTGGGGCTCCGTTTACTGCCCTGTCTAGACAAAGGCATAAAATTTAATGTCCCCGTGACGATCGGGCGCTCGGACTGCCCTGGTGACACCGCAGCCCCCACGGATCCGGGAAAGCGTTGAACTCTGCACTCTCGCCCCCTGCCCCCACCAGCACTGACCGCCCAGGATCCCCACAGCCACACACAGGACCCCCCCCCCCACCCCTCGGAGCTCTGACGGGTCGCGCAGAAAGTGCCTTGGGGGTCCTCAGCCCACGCCCCTGCCTCCAGGGTTCCCTGCGCTCCGGGTCCCACCGGGACACTCACGTCCACTGGGTCGACACGTCTGACCCAGGAAGCCTTCTCTGGGCCCATTCCAGGCCCACCGGGGCCTCCCCTAACTGCAGCCGCAACCTGAGAATTTCCTCCCTCTCCGCGCTCAGCCGGGCCAAATAAATAGCGGAGGAGCCGCGGGGCCGCTCACCCTTTCTGGCCGTGCCTTCGGCCCCTAGCTCCACTCCGCTGCTCGATCCTCAGCCACTTGGCAGACGCAGGCCAAGGGCCGAGGGGCTCTGCGCTGGCGAAGGGACGGACTCCAGCCCCTAGGGGAGCCCCTGCTCCGGGAAGCCAGAGCCCGGCCGGGCCACCCCTCCCTAGGGACCTGGCCCCAGGCCCACCTGTCCTGGGTCTGCTGGGCCCCGGCCGAGGCCCCCTCCTCCCCCCACGCCCCGCGGCTCAGACCTGGCACAGACTCTGGGGCCTCCAGGCCCTTCACTGCCCGCGCCCCCTAAGGACCCCCGCCCCAGAACCACCCCCTCGGAGCCCCGGGGAGGAGGGGCGGGGAGGGGGCCGCTGCGCTCCCGCCGCTGGCCGGTGCAGAGCTTGGGCCGCTCCCAGCAGGCTGCGTCTCTGTTTGTCCCCACGAAGCTTCCCCACGCAGGGCCAGTCCCCGCCACCCCGCCGGCCCCAGGCCTCACCCCGGCCGCCTCGGCCCCCGCCCCGCCCCGCAGCCCCCACGCCCGGAGGTGCAGGGTCGCCCAGGCCCGCCGCGCGCCCATCCAGTCCCGCCCGCGCCCGCGCCCGCGCCCGCGCCTACCCCGCCGCCCGCAGATGCTGCGCCGCTCCGGGGCCCGCCCGCCGAGCCTCTGCCGCCGCCGCCCGGGCCGCGCCGCCTCCTCCCGCCGCGCCCCTCCCGCGCCCGCGCGGCGCCGCCCCCGGCCCAGAGGCCCCGCCCCGCGCCCCTCGGCCCGTGAGCCCCGCGGGACCTGGGGGCCTGGGAGCCGGGGGGTCCCGGCGCCCCGCCCCTCCGCAGCGCCGGTTGCCACGGCGACAGCACTGCGCGGCGGCGCGAGGGGCAGGTGGCTCCGAGGAGCAGGGCGCCCTCGTGCACCCCCGGGGGGCTCGGGGTCCCGTCTCCACCCTCCTCACCCACCGCCCAGAATCGCCGGGTCCGCTCAGTGCCCGCCGCGCTCTGAAACTCCGCTGCAGCCCCCTGGAGACAGACTCTGGCCGACCCCGAGAGCGACCCGACTCCGCCGGACGGGTGCCCGCCGGCCCGGGAGCTGGCAGGGACGTAGGCGCAGGGTTGGCCGGGCCGGCGGGGCCCTCCGTGCTGCCCTCTGTCCTCTCCGGGGAGAAATCCAGCCTTCTCGGGTTTCTTCTCAGGACAGAGGAAAGGAATGATGAGCGGCCCCCATCTTCTTCCGCAGCGCATCAAGGAGGAAGCTAGGGTTTGGGGACTTTGGCGTCATTTTGTGACTGAGGGGACACTCACCGAGCCCCCCGCCCACATCCCGTCCATCTCTGGATCAGAGGCTGTCCCGCGTGAGCCAGAGGAGAACCCGAGGGCCCCTTCTGCCTGCCTGCCCTCCTCCCAGAACTGCTCTCACTTCCCTCTGACAGAAGACTGAGGGTCAGAGAGGTAAAGGGACACCAGATTTGGGGGAAAGGCCAGAATTTGAGGCACCACTCAACTGTTAGTGAACTTCCAGATTCTCTTCCCGTATCCCCGGGCCTGGACTCAACTCAGCCTGAAAGCCAGAAATGGACAGAGAGCTCTAGAAGTCCCCTAGTCCCGGCACAGAGGACAGCAAATAAAAAGGTCGCTTATGCTCCCAGGGAGTGGGGCAATGCCCCGGGGGAGGTCAGGGTTCAGGAGGACAGGGGGTTTTTGGTTTTTTGGGTTTTTGTAGTGTTTTTATTTTACTCTTCTCCATTCTCTGGTGCCCCAGCCCCTAGGCATCCCATCAAAGCCATGACCAAGACATGGAGTTGACAAGCACCTAAAATACTGAGAGAGAAGAACCTTCCTTTCCAGCCCCAGGAGATGTGGTCCCATGGGGCCAGGAGAGACAGTGGACAGGGAGGAGCATTAGAAAGCAACCCAAGAGCCGCGCAAGCCATGCATGTACAAGTCTGACCCTCATTCACATCCCAAATACTGAGAACTGAACAAAAGGACAGGGCACTGCCCACGTCCCACACTGGCCACTGGGTAGTGCACACAGAGGACAGATCTGAGTCCCACTGCAAAGGCTTTGGAAGCAAAACCGATGTGGAAGGCAGGACCCGCAGGAGCCTGTTTGAACTTGTGGCCTGAAACCAACTAGGTTGATTGCGTGATAACACAAAATATCAACATTCTCAATGGGATTTAAATAAGACCAGACTCATAACATAATGTCTACATGTGCAGGATACAATCTAAAATTACTCTGCATGTGAAGAACCAGGAAATCCAACCTGCAAGACAGAAGGCAATAACAGCCACCAATGCCAAGATGACACGAAACCCTCAACTAAATAACAGCAAATAGAATCAAGCAACAGTAAAACACACACACAAATACCACAACCAAATGGAGGTTAGCCCAGGAAGGCAAGGCTAGTTCAACATGTGAACATGAATCGATGTGATCTACCATATTAGTCTCAAGAAGAAACCATGCGATCATCTCAATCAATTCAAAGAAAGCATTTGGCGGAATCCAACACTCATCCATGATAAACACTCCCAGCAAACTAGAAAGCAAAAGGAACATGCCTAATCTCATAAAGAGAATCTACAAAAAGCAACAAAAACAGGCCAGGCATGGTGGCTCACCCCTGTAATCTCAACACTTTGGGAGGCCAGGAATTCAAGACCAGCCTGGGCAACATAGAGAGACTCCATATCTGTGATTTTTAATTAAAAAAAAAAAAACAGCCAGGTGCTGTGGCTCATGCCTATAATACCAGAATTTGGGGAGGCCAAGGTGGGCGGATTGCTTGAGCTTGAGTTCAAGATCAGCCTGGGACACATGGTGAAACCCTGTCTACAAAAAAGACAAAACAGTCTGGCCGGGTGTGGTGGCTCACCCTGTAATCCCAACACTTTGGGAGGCCAAGGTGGGCAGATCACCTGAGCTCAGGAGTTCGATGCCAGCCTGGACAACATGGTGAAGCACCATCTCTAGCAGTCCGTAGTGACACATGCCTGTAATTCCAGCTACTCTGGAGGCTGAGGCATGAGAATTGCTGAGAACCTGGGAGGCGGAGGTTGCAGTGAACTGAGATCGCACCACTGCACTCCAGCCTGGGCAACAGAGCAAGACCCTGTCTTAAAAAAAAAAAAAAAAAACTCTGCATCTAATGTGATAATAATGAAGGACTAAATGCTGAGCCCTAGCCAATGCAATAAAACCAGAAAAATAAAAGGCATACAGATTAGAAAGGAAGAAATAAAAATACCCCTATCCATAAATAACATAAAAGTCTATGTAGAAAATCCCAAGACATTTACCAAAAACAAATTGAAAACCAAAATTTTTAAAGCCATGTTATTTACAATAGTCCTCCAGTAAATTAATTAGTTTGGTATTAATCTAACAAGACAGGTACAGGATTTGTATGCTGAAAACTATCAAATGCTGATAAAAGAAATCAAACAGGCCAGGCATGGTGGCTCACGCCTGTAATCCAAGCACTTTGGGAAACCGAGGTGGGTAGATCACGAACGAGGTCAAGAGATCAAGACTATCCTGGCCAGCATGGTGAAATCCCATCTCTACTAAAAATACAAAAAATTAGCTGGGCGTGGTGACACACACCTGTAGTCCCACCTACTTGGGAGGCTGAGGCAGGAAAATCGCTTGAACCCGTGAGGCAGAGGTTGCAGTGAGCCGAGATCATGCCACTGCACTCCAGCTTGATGACAGAGCGAGACTTCATCTCAAAAAAAAAGAAGAAAGAAAGAAATGAAAGAAGGCCTAAATATATGGAGAGGCATACTGTGTTCCTGAATTAGAATGAATATAGTTAAGATACCAATTCTCTCCAAAACGACTACAGATTTAATGCAATTTCAATTAAAAGCCCTGCAGGAAATTTTATAGATACAGACAATCTTTTTCTGAAATGTATATAGAAATGAAAAGGAACTAGAGTTGCCAAAATAATTCTGGAAGAGAAGGGAAAGAGTTGGAGGGTTCTCACTGATGGATGTTAACTCATTGTGAACCTGAACCAATTGAGGCAGGCTGCACTGGCAGAGGGTCAGCCAACAGCTCAATGGAACAAGTGCACAAGCATGGCCGCTGATTCCTTAACAGCTTTATTGAAATATAATTCAAACACCATAAAATTCATCAATTTGGCCGGGCACAGTGGCTCATGCCTGTAATCCCAGCATTTTGGGAGGCCGAGGCGGGTGGATCACGAGGTCAAGAGATCAGGACCATCCTGGCCAACATGGTGAAGCCCATCTCTACTAAAAATACAAAAATTAGCCAGGTGTGGTGGTGGGCACCTGTAGTCCTAGCTATTCAGGAGCCTGAAGCAGGAGAATCACTTGAGCCTGGGAGGCGGAGGTTGCAGTGAGCCAAGATCATGCCTCTGCACTCCAGCCTGGCGACAGAGTGAGGCTGTCTCAAAAAAAAAAAAAAAATCACCCATTTAAAGGGTAAAATTCAGGCCAGGTGCAGTGGCTCACACCTCTAATCCCAGCACTTTGGGAGGCCAAGGCGGGGGGATCACCTGAGGTCAGGAATATGAGACCAGCCTTGCCAACATGTCGAAATCTCACCTCTACTAAAAACACACACACACACAAATTAGCCAGGCGTGGTGGCCCATGCCTGTAATCCCAGCTACTTGGGAGGCTGAGGCAGGAGAATCGCTTGAACCCAGGAGATGGAGGTTGCAGTGAGCCGAGATCATGCCACTGCACTCCAGCCCAGGCAACAGAGCAAGACTCCATCTCAAAAAAATAAATAAAGTGTGTAATTCAGCCAAGCACAGCAGCTCACTCCTGTAATCCCAGGGCTTCAGGAGGCCAGGCAGGAGAATTGCTTGAGCCCAAGAGTTCCATACCAGCCTGGGTAACATAGCAAGACCTCATCTCTACAAAAAATAAAGAGCAGGTAGGGGTGGTGGAGTATGCCTGTAGTCACAGCTACTTGGCGGGCTGAGGTGGGAGGACCACTTGAGCCTGGGAGGTTGAGGCTACAGTGAGCCATGAGAGCTTGGGCAACAGAGTGAGACTCTGTCTCAAAAAGCAAAAGCGTACAGGCTGGGCACGGTGGCTCACGCCTATAATCCCAGCACTTTGAGAGGCTGAGGCAGGCAGATCACTTGAGGTCAGGAGTTCAAGACCAGCCTGGCCAACATAGTGAAACCCCGTCTCTACTAAAATACAAAAATTAGCCCAGTGTGGTGGCACACTCCTGTAATCCCAGCTACTTGGGAGCCTGAGGCAGGAGGAGAATTGCTTGAACCCAGGAGGCAGAGGTTGCAGTGAGCTGAGATCACACCACTGCACCACTCCAGCCTAAGTGACAGAGCAAGACTCATCTCAAAAAAAAAAAAAAAAAAAGAATGAAAGAAAAAGTGTACAATTCTACAATTCAATAATTTTTGGTACATTTACACATGTCGTAATCAATTTTAAAACATTTTCATCATCGCCAAAAGAAACCCCAGACCAGTAACATTCATCCCCCTTTCACCCCCAACTTCTTCCCAGTTTTCCCAGCCCCTGGCAACTACTAATCTACTTTCTATCTCTACAGATTCGCCTCTTCTGGAAGTTTCATGCAATGGGATCATACCGTATGTGGTCATTTGAGACGGGCTTAATGTGCTAAGCACGATGTGTTCCAGCCATGTTCGTGTTACAGCACGTCGTTATTCCTTCCTTTTTATTGCAAATAATATTCCATTCTTTTATTACCTCTTTATCAGTTGATGGGCATTGGAGTGTTTCCATCTTTTGGTTATTATGGACGTGGCTATGAACACTTGAGTACAAAATTTGATGTGGACCTGTGTTTATTTCTCTTAGGTACCCATCTAGCGGTGGACTGGCCAGGTCATGTTACTCTGTGTTTAGCATTCTGGGGAAGTGCCAGCTGTTTTTCAGATCATTTTACATTTCCATCAGCAATCCATGAAGATTCCAATTTCTCCACAGCCTTGCCAACACTTGTTATTGTCAGCGTTTTTCATCGTAGCCACCATAGTGGGTGTGAAATGCTGCCTCACTGTGGCTCTGAGTTACACTGCCCTGATGGCTAATGGCACTGGGCATTGGGTTATGTGTTTATTGGTCATTTGCATATCTCCTTCAGAGAAATGTCTGTCCAAGTCCTTTGCGCATTTTTCCATTGGGTTATTTATCCTCTTACTGTTCCATTCTAAGAATTCCTTACATATTCTGGATACAATTCTCTTATCACATACATGATTTGCAAATATTTTTCCCATTTTGTGTTGTCTTTTCAACTTTTTTTTTTAAGACAGAGTCGTGCTCTGTCACCCAGGTTGGAGTGCTGTGGCACAATCTCAGCTCACTGCAACCTCCACCTCCCAGGTTCAAGCAATTCTCGTGCCTCAGCCTCCCAAGTAGATGGAAATACAGGCACCTGCCACCACACCCAGCTAAATTTTGTATTTTTAGTAGAGACAGGGTTTCACCATGTTGGCCAGGCTGGTCTCGAACTCCTGACCTGAAGCAATCCACTTGCCTAAGCCTCTCAAAGTGCTGGGATTACAGGAGTGAGCCACCACACCTGGGCAGAAACTTCTTTTTTTTCTTTCTTTAAGGCAGAGTTTTGCTCTTGTCACCTAGGCTGGAGTGCAATGGTGCAATCTTGGCTCACTGCAACCTTCGCCTCCTAGGTTCAAGCTCTTCTCCTGCCTCAGCCTCCCGAGTAGCTGGGACTACAAGTGAGAGCCACCATGCCCAGCTAATTTTTGTATTTTTAGTAGAGATGTTGGCCAGGATGGTCTCAAATTCCCAACATCGTGATCTGCCCACCCCGGCCTCCCAAAGTGCTGGGATTACAGATGTGAGCCACCGCACCCAGCCAAGAAACTTCTATTTTAATTAAACCCAATTTATCTATCTTTTATTTTGTTGCTTGTGCTTTTCTGTGTCCTAAGAAGCTTTTGCACAATCCAAGGTCACAAATATTTTCTCCTGTTTTCTTCTAAGTTTTATAGTTTTAGGTTTTACATTTAGGTCTATGACGCATTTTGAGTTAAATTCTATGTCTGTTGTAAAGAAGGGATTTGTTGTGGGCTAAATCATGGCTCCCAAAGGGATATGTTTCAGTCCTAGCCGTGGTACCTGCGAATGTGACCTTATTTGAAAATAGGATCTTTGTGGATCTAATGGAGCTAAGTTGAGATCACAGTAGATTGGGGTGGCCTACATCCGATGGCTGTGTCCTTATAGGAAGAAAGAGTTTTGAAGATGGACACACACGTTGGAAAGAAGGCTGAGTGAGGACAGACAGAGGTTGGAGGGAAGCAGTTGCAAGCTCAGAGTTGCTGGCAATGTTACTGAAACACCAGGGTTTCCGTCCAAGTCCTGCTCCTTGCCCACAGCAAGCCCATCACTGAGATGCCAAGTGTGGCCAAGGAAGAAGGCTTTAATCGGGTGCTCAGCCACGGCAACGGGAGCTCAGTCTCAAAACCACCTCCTGACGGACTAGACCCAGGAGTTCACATAGCAGGGATGAAATGTAACAACGTGTAAGAAAACGAGAACTAGGGAGGGGCAATGTATTAGTTCGTTTTCATGCTGCTGATAAAGACATACCTGAAATTGGGAACAAAAAAAGGTTTAACTGGACTGACAGTCCCACGCAGCTGAGGAGTTCACAGAATCATGGTGGGAGGTGAAAGGCACTTCTTACATGGCAGCAGCAAGAGAAAATGAGAGAGAAACAAAAGCAGAAACCCCTGATAAACCATCAAATCTCGTGAGACTTAGTATCAAGAGAATAGCACCAGAAAGACCAACCCCCGTAATTCAGTTACCCCCCAGGTCCCTCCCACAACACATGGGAATGCTGGGAGATACAATTCAAGTTGAGATTTGGGTGGGGACACAGCCCGACCATACCGGGCAAGGAAGAAATCATGGTGAATGAGGGGTCCAGCGTCTGTGCCTTGGTCTGGGGAGTTTCAGTTCTTCGATACTTTTTTGAGAGGCCGGAAAATTCCTTGGCTGAGGAAGAAAGTCAGATAAAACAAAAGTTTCAAGCTTTAAGACCAGAGGGTCAATTTCTGTGTTTTCAAAAAGAACAGTCTATGGGACTGTTGGGTGAGTTTCAGCAACACCAGCCCTGCAGACACCTTGATCTTGGGTTTCTAGCTTCCAGAGTATAGAGAATGAACTCCTGTGGTCTACACACTCCCATCTGTGGTGCTTTGTCAGGGCAGTCCTGGGGCACAGACCCAGCACCGTTTGTTGAAAAGACGATTCTTTCCCCTTCAATGGTCTTTACATCCTTTTCAAAAATCAATTGGCCATAAACACATAAAGGTTTATTTCTGGATTCTCCACTCTGTTCCAGTAATCTGTAAGTGTGTCCTTCTGAGCCCCTCATTGTCTTGACTTCTGCAGCTTTGTAGTAAGTGTTGACATTAGGAAGTGTAGATCCTCCAACTGTTTTCTTCAAGACCATTTTGAGGCCAGGTGTAGTGGCTCACTCCTGTAATCCCAGCACTATGGGAGGTGGAGGAAGGTGGATCACTTGAGGCCAGGAGTTTGATCGAGACCAGCCTGACCAACATGGTGAAACCCCATCTCTACTAAAAATACAAAAATTAGCAGAGCATGGTGGTGGGCACCTGTGATCCCAGCTACTCAGGAAGCTGTGGCAAGAGAATCGCTTGAACCTAGAAGGCAGAGGTTGCAGTGAGCTGAGATCTCACCACGGCACTCCAGCCTGGGCAACAGAGCAAGACTCCATCTCAAAACAAAACAGAAAAAAAGACTGTTATGGCTGCCCTGGATCTCTTGCATTTTCCTGTGAATTTCAGAATCAGCTTGTCAATTTCTGCCACAACAAAAGAAGCCATGTGTGGTTTTGATAGGGATTGCATTAAGTCTGAAGGTCAGTTTGTGATGAACACAGGGTGTCCTTATATTTACTTAGTTAGGTCGTCTTCTTTAATTTCTTTCAAGAACGTTTTGTCATTTTCAGAGCACGTTTTACAGTTCTTTTTTTTAAAAATAGAAAATACAGTACAAGTGGCCAACGTTTTACACTTCTTTTGTAGAATTTGTGTTTAATTCTTTTTGACTCTGCTATAAATGGAATTTTTTGACTTGATTTCAGTTGCTCATGGCTAGTGCAGAGAAATACCATGGATATTTGCACATTGATCACAAGATTCTGCAATCTTGCTGAACTTCTTTATTAGTGCTAATATATTTAGTGCATTTCTGAGGATTTTCTATATATAAGATTATGTCATCTGCAGAGAGAGATAGTTTTACTTCTTCCTTTCTGATCTGGATGTCCTTTATTCCTTTGTCTTGCTGAATCGCCTTGGCTAGAGCCTCCAGTACAATGTTGAATAAAAGTGGTGACAGGAGACATCCTGGTCTTGTTTTTGATCCCAGGCGGAGAGCATCCTGCCTTTTACCATTAAGCAGAATGTTAGCTGTGGGGCTTAGCAGACCTCTTTCATCAGGTTGAGGAAATTCCCTTCTACTCCTAGCTTTTTGAAAGTGGTAATTAATTTTTAACTAAAGTGCAAAGGTGAACTGACATTGGAAAGATAATCTTTTCACCAAATTGGACATCTGTGTGGGGAAAAAAAAGGATCCTCAACCTAGATCCTCATTCCTTATGCAAAAATTAACTCAAAATGATCACAGGTCTAAATGTCAAGCAGAAAGCTACAAAACCTTTAGAAGAAAAAGAAGAAATCTTCACAACCTGGGCCAAGGCTAAAAATATTCTTCAACACAATGACAAAACTCAATCCATAAAAGATAAATTGATAAATTGGATTTCATCAAAATTTAAACCTTTTTTCTGTGTAAAACTCACTGTTAAGAGAATGAAGACAAGTTATACACTGGAGAAAGTATTGTGTATGAGTCCGTTCTCATGCTGCTATGAAGAAATACCCGAGACTGGGTAATTTATAAAGGAAAAAGGTTTAATTGACTCACAGTTCCGCATGCCTGGCGAGGCCTCAGGAGACTTAGAATCACGGCGGAAGGGGAAGCAAGCAACACATCCTTCTTCACATGGTGGGAGGAGAAGGAAGGGGGAAAAGCCCCTTATAAAACCATCAGATCTTGTGAGAACTCACTATCAAGAGAAGAGTAGCATGGGGGTAACGGCCCCCATGACTCAATTACCTCCCACTGGGTCCCTCCCATAACGTGTGGGGATTATGGGAACTACAATTAAGATGAGATTTGGGTGGGGACACCACCAAACTATATCAACTTGTGAATCACATATCAAACAAAAGATTTGTATGCAGAATAGACATATATAATTATTTATTTAACTTTTATGTTCAGGGGTGAACAACAAACATGTGCAGGTTTGTTATATAGGTTAACTTGTGTCACAGGGGTTTGTTGTACAAATTAGTTCATCACCCAGGTACTAAGGCTTTGTACTCATTCATTATTTTACCTGATCCTCTCCCTCCTCCCAACCTCCACCCTCCGATAGGCCAATGGCAGCTGTTCCCCTCTATGTGTCCATGTGTTCTCATCATTTAGCTCCCACTTGTAAGGGAGAACATGTCTTTTGGCTTCGGTTTCCGCACTAGCTTGCTAAGGATAATGGCCTTCAGCTCCATCCATGTTCCTGCAAAAAATATGATCTCATTCTTTTTTATGGCTGCATAGTATTCCATAGTGTAGATGTACCACATTTTCTTTATCTAGTCTATCACTGATGGGCATTCAGGTTGATTCTATGTCTTTGCCATTATGAATAGTGCTGCATGTGTCTTTATGATAGAACAATTTATATTCCTTTGGGTATATATCCAGTAATGGGATTTCTGTGTTGAATACTAGTTCTGTTTTCAGGTCTTTGAGGAATCACCACACTGTTTTCCACAATGGTTGAACTAATTTACACTTCCACCAACAGTGTATAAGCATTCCTTTTTCTGCACAAATTCACCAGCACCTGTTATTTTTTTGCTTCAGAATACATGTTTTTTTAACTCTTAAAATCAGCAGCTGGGCCCAGTGGCTCACACCTGTAATCCCAGCACTTTGGGAGGCCGAAGCAGGTGGATTATGAGGCAAGGAGTTTGACACCAGCCTGGCCAGCATGGTGAAATCCCATCTCTACTAAAACTACAAAAATTAGCCAGGCGTAGTGGCACATGCCTGTAATCCCAGCTACTCGGGAGGCTGAGGCAGGAGAATTGCTTGAACCTGGGAGGTGAAAATTGCAGTGAGCTGAGATCACGCCACTGCACTCCAGCCTGGTGACAGAGCGAGACTCCATCTCAAAAGAAAAAAAAATCAGCAGTAAGGCCAGTAACAGTGGCTCATGACTGTAATCTCAGTGCTTTGGAAGGCCGAGTCAGGGGGCTCACTTGAGGCCAGGAGTTCAAGGCTGCAATGAGCTACATTTGCATTCCAGCCTGGGAGACACAGTGAGACCCTGTCTCCAAAAATAAAAAAAATCAATTTGTAGTAAATACAACAATCTAAAAATGGGCAAAGGACTTGAACAGACATTTCACCAAAGAGGATGCATGGGTGCAAATCAGCACAAGAAGTTCCATGTTGGGAAAATG
This sequence comes from Pithecia hirsuta, assembly GCA_963573645.1. Lineage (NCBI taxonomy): Eukaryota > Metazoa > Chordata > Mammalia > Primates > Pitheciidae > Pithecia > Pithecia hirsuta. The sequence goes on along the minus strand of CAUYLZ010095747.1, from coordinate 53,933 downwards.
CAGATTCGATAGTGATGAGGTTCCTGTGCATGCCCATTAGATGCTAGAAGCTGAGAGTGTGTGAGGTTACAGTTACATGGCGGTTCCTAGAAAGATGGTAGATTTAAACCCAAATATATCATTGATTACAAATCCATTAGAAGAGTTCATCATAAGACATATATTCTGTTTCTGGAACTTACATTTACAATACATATACAGAAAGACTGAAAATAAGAGAAGAGGCTGGGCAAGATGGCTCACACCTATAATCCCAGCACTTTGGGAGGCCGAGGCAGAGGGGTTAAAGGAGGTAAGGAGTTTGAGACCAGTCTGGCCAATATGGCGAAATCCTGTCTCTACTAATAATACAAAAATTAGCCGGATGTGGTGGCATATGCCTGTAATCCCACCTACTTGGAAGGCTGAGCCACAAAAATTGCTGGAACCTGGGAGGTGGAGGTTGCAGTGAGGCAAAATTGTGCCACTGCACTCCAGCCTGGGCTACAAAGTGAAACTCTGTCAAAAAAGAAAGAGCAAGAGAGAAGGGAGGGAGGGAGGGAGGGAGGGAATAGGAGATATAATGCAAGCATGAGGTAAAAGCAAGCTTGTTTGCCTGTGAGATCAGAGTGGGCTTTCGGGGAAAGGGTCAGTAGAGATCAATTCACAATGACAGAAGTTTCCATTCACCAGGAAGACGCATATGCACCCAGCAACACAGATAGATGACAGGTGGACATATAAAATAATCATACCCAAGTTTACATAAAGCACAAGTTGACAACAGGAGGAACAGGCAGGCCCTCAGCCATAGCAGCAGGTTTTCCAACTGTCTGCGACCAACAGATCCAACCTGACCTCGCTAGCACACAGAGCGCTGTGGCAGACCCCCGAGGACACACGCACTTTCCCAGCATGTGGCAGGTCCACAAGAACTGACCAAGCCTGCTCCAGAAAGCAAGTCTCAGGAATTTCAAAGGAATAAAATCATGCAGATCATGTTCTGGTGATAATGCAGTTCAGCTAGTTACCAAAAGGAAGACTAGATTAAAAAAACAAATGTTTGCAAGTTAAGAAGTTCACTTCTCAATAAGCCCATCAGTCAAAGAAGAAACACTGGCCAAGAGCACATGGGGCCATTTCACGGTGAAGTAAACGCTGCACATGAAAACCTGTGGGATTCAGCTCAACTCCTGGCCTCACGATCTGCCCGCCTCGGCCTCACAAAGTGCTGGCATTACAGGCGTGAGCCACGGTGCCTGGCGTATTTTTTATTTTTTTAGAGACAGGGTCTTGCTCTGTCTCCAAGGCTGGAATGCAATGGTGTGATCAGTGCTTAGGAGAAGGCCTCTAGATTTGAATGAATATATTATGAAGGAAGAAATTACGAAAACCAATCCGTTAAGCATCTAACTCAACAGATTAGAAAAAGAAGACCAAACTAAATTCAAGAAATATAGAAGAAAGAAATAAAAAGAAAAAATAATAGCATTTTAAAAATATATAACAGATACATCAATCAAGCCAACAGTTGGTTTTATGAAATGATTTATCTCCTTGCTAACCTCTGGTTTTAAGAAATGATTTAGCTCCTTGCTAACCAAGCCTAAAAGAGAGAAAACACAAACAACCAGTGTAAGCCATAACAGATCGCAGTCAGATGCAGCAGACATTAAAAAGATGAGAGGATATTTAGAACGACTGCCTAAGCAGTCTTTCGAAATTGTTGATGACAGATTTCTTTAAAAATATAACTTGCCGGGCACGGTAACTCACACCTGTAATCCCAGCACTTTGGGAGGCCGAGGCAGGAGGATCACTTGAGCCCAGGAGTTAGAGACCAGCCTGGACAACAAAGTGAGGCAAAACCCTGCCTCTACTAAAAGTACAAAAATCAGCTGGGCGTGGTGGCGCATTCCTGTAATGCCAGCTACTGGGGAGGCTGAGGCAAGAGAATCGCTTGAACCGGGGAGGCGGAGGTTACAGTGAGCCGAGATTGCGCCACTGCACCCCAGCTTGGTCAAGAAGAGCGGAATTCTGTCTAAAAACAAAAAAAAACCCAGTAGTGGGCATCTGGTCAGTGCCCCATAGCCACTCACCTAGCGGCTCTGCCCTCACTGTCAGTGGCCATGCCCTAGGAGGATGCTCACAGCAAGGCCCTGGCCCTTCGGTTCACAGGGGTGTTACTAGACTTTGTGGCTACTTGGCTCTTGAATCTCCCGAAGTCTGGGTCATAAGCAGCAGGTTTTTCCCGCAGGAAAGACCCCAAACTCTCTCCCTCTCTACTGCCCTTCCTTTCTGCTCTCACATCGACAAGGCCTTGCTCCAGCCCACCTCCCAGGGAGACATAGAGCCAGGTGCATACAGCCCTCACCAGTAACACCCGGGCCTCTTCCTCCCTGTGCCCCAAAACTACAGGCACCCCCACCAGCCTGGTGCCCCCCTCCAGCCTGGTACCCCCCCTCCAGCCCGGCGGTCCCTTCCAGCACCCCAACCAGCCCAGTGCCCCCACCTGCCCAGGGCTCCGCCAGCCTAACGCCCCCCACCAGCTCGGCACCCCCTCCAGCTGGGTGTCCTCTCCACCCTGGTACCCCCGCCAGCCCGGTGCCCCCTCCAGCCCAGTGGACATCCCCTCCAGTCCTCCACTTCAAGACCCACATTTTTTTCATTAGCTGAGGTCACGGCAGCTGCTGTACCACTGCACTACGTGCGTCTTTTTCTACAGTTTTGGTTTGTTCGTTGGTTTGTTTTTGAGAGAGTTTCGCTCTGTCACCCAGGCTGGAGTGCCGTGGCAGGATCTCAGCCCACTGCAACTTCTGCCTCCCAGGTTCAAGCAACTCTCCTGCCTCAGCCTCCCGAGTAGCTGGGATTACAGGCGCCTGCCACCACGTCCAGCTAATATTTTGCATTTTTAGTAGAGACGGGGTCTCACTGTGTAGACCAGGCTGGTCTTGAATTCTTGACCTCAAGTGGTTCACCTGCTTTGGCCTCCCAAAGTGCTGGGATTACAGGTGTGAGCTGCCACGCCACACCTTTCTTCTGTAGTTTTGATGCTGACGTCTTACCCATTCCTCCACCCCAACCACCGAGGTGCGTGGAGCAGCCCCCAATCTCTGTGGATAAAATAACTTTCTTTCAACAAGACAGTCATTCCTGAGCCTGCGTGTCACCCTCCCGATTAAAACAAATCCCAGGTTCATTTAAAAAACATACGGGCCCCAAATTTAGGAGGCTACAGCCCAAACCCCTGCAACCAGCATCTCATGGCTTTCCTGCAGTTTACAGCAGGACCCTGGAGACCTGGCGAGAGCACGGCCCCCCAGCCCTCCTCCTGGCCCTCCTCATCCCCCGTCAGGTGTGCAACCCCACTCCAAGCATGATCCTCAGCAGCACACGTGAGGTCGCCTGTGTATCGCAGCCCGCACTGGGTGTGACGAGCCCCTCCATCCGGAAGCACGGTCTTTACTTGGCCAACAAGACCCCCTACTTGCCCGCACCCCTACTTGCCAGCCACCCCCTCTGCCCTGCCTGCACTTCCTACCGCTGTGCGGGCCCAGGCTCAGGCCTCAGGCCGAAGCCCCTCAGCAGCACCCAGCTACCGCATCTGGGGCCCTGCCCTGCCTCCCACCATGCCCTGGGTTCTCACATTCCATTCTCCAGCCCCAAATTCCAGGTTCACGCAGCCAACCGCTCACCCGACACCCACGAAGATGCCAGGGCTGAAGGCTGTTGGCAGGTCCAAGGCGGGCTCTCAAGCAGCGGTGCCCACCCCAGCCTGCCGAGCTCTCAGACCACAGGCCCAGCCACCACGGCTCTCTTCATCACACCCACAACCAAGACAGTGGCTGATCCTGTGCCCCAATGGGCCAGATCCCACCTAGTCCAGCTGCCCCCCAAGCCCACCTGAGCCCCAGAACCTCCCCACCAGCAGCTGGGGGCAGAAGCCTGGGCCCTGGCCCTGCCTGCACTCAGCTTGTGCCCCCCTCGCAGCTGGGTTCCCTTGGGCACCTGTGTCCTCCCGTTTTGAGCACTTTCCTCTATGGGGTTTGCTCTTCCCTCCGGGACGTGGCCATGGGGCCCCTCAGAATGGCACATATTAGGCACCATGTGACTTCAGGTGCAATGACTGAGCGAGGGAGCAGCCCAGCACAGCCAGGCAGCAAGAGGCTGGGCAGGACTCCCTCCAACAACTCTGAGGAAGGGATGGCTCCAGACCCAGTGCTCCCAGTGGTCAAGGAGCCTGGGCAGGGGTGCAGACAACGGTGAGCCAGTGTGGGCACACACAGGCCACGCAGCCAGAGCTGGGCACAGACACAGGACTCCACAGCCACCAGCCACAACCACGCACAAGGACACAGGGTAGACAAGGGCCGTGGGAACTGAGCTGTCGGGGTCCCCATGAGATAAACAGGAGCCACTTAGACACACTTCTCTCTGGCTGAGCACAGTGGCTCACGCCTGTAATTCCAGCACTTTGGGAAGCTGAGGCGGGCGGATCACTTGAGGTCAGGAGTTCGAGACCAGTCTGGCCAACACGGTGAAACCCTCTCTCTAAAATTAGCCAGGTGTGGTAGCGTGCACCTGTAATCCCAGCTATTCCAGAGGCTGAGGCAGGAGAATCACTTGAACCCGGGAGGCAGAGGTGGCAGTGAGCCAAGATCATGCCACTGCACTCCAACCTGGGCGACAGAGTGAGACTCTGTCTCAAAAAAACACACACACACACACTACTCTCTGGCCGGGCGCAGTGGCTCAATCCCAGCACTTTGGGAGGTAGAGGCGGGCAGATCACTTAAGGCCAGGAGTTTGAGACTAGCCTGGGGGGCATGGTGAAACCCTGTCTACTAAAACTAAAAATACAAAAATTGGCTGGATGTGGTGGCATCCACCTGTAGCTCCAGCTACTCAGCAGACTGAGGTGGGAGGATCACTTGAGCCTGGGAGATGGAGGCTGCAAAAAGCTGTGATTGTGCCACTGGTGACAGCAGGACCTTGTCTCAAAAAAGAAAAGCACTCCCGTCCAACCAAAGCTGGACGTCCAGGGGGAGGTGCCACTGCCACAGGCCCCCGAAGCTGTGGTCCTGACCTGGCCGGAGTCCCAGTCAGCCTCATCCCTCAAGGCAGGGTCGCCCAGGCCCACGTGAAGGAGCCCAGAAGGAGCAATAAAGGAAGCAGAGGCCAGGAAGGCAGAGCCGGACAAAACGGGAATGCATACAAGACACGGCACTTGGATCTCACTAATTGGTTTTTCTTTTTCAGATGGGGTCTCAGTCTGTTGCCCAGGCTGGAGTGCAGCAAAGAGATCATAGCTCACTTGGCCTCACATAGCCTTGGCCTTCAGGCTCAAGTGATCCTCCTGCCTCAGCCTCCCTTCTATGTAGCTGGGGCTACAGGCACACACCATCACGCCCAGCTAATTTTTTATTTTTTGTAGTGGCGGGATCTCCCTATGTTGTCCAGGCTGGTCTTGATCTCCCAGGCCCATGTAATCCTCCAACCTGGGCCTCCCAAAGTGCTGGGATTACAGGCGTGAGCCGCTGCATCCAGCAGCGCCATCTCTTAATAAATATTAGTTTCGGCCTGGCGCGGCGGCTCACACCTGTAATCCCAGCACTTTGGGAGGCCGAGGCGGGTGGATCACCTGAGGTCAGGAGTTCGAGACCAGCCTGGACAACATGGTGAAACCCCGTCTCTACTTAACATAAAAATTAGCCGGACGTGGTGACACACGCCTGTAATCCCAGCTACTTGGCAGGCTGAGGCAGGAGAATCACCTGAACCCAGGAGGCGGAGGTTTCAGTGAGCCGAGATGGTGCCACCGCACTCCAGCCTGGGCGACAGAGGGAGACTCCATCTCAAAAACAAAAAAAAAATTAGTTGCTAGTTTTGTTGGAGTCAAGTTTGTCACACTTCCCAGTGAGTGCCTTGGTCTCACAGCCCGGTCCCCTCTGCTGTTTCCTGTGGGGGCGTCTCCACCTCTGGGTCTTCCTGGGGAGCCAGCTGCACTGTCCTCACAGATGCCGGCTGTCCAGGGTGCAGGGCCTGCTGCCCCAGCCAGGCGATGCTGCGGCCTCCAGGTGGCTCCATGGTCTCGGCCCTGGGGTCAGGCCACATGGCAGAGGGCAAAGGCTGCCGCTGACCTTACGGGGCCCACACAGCCCTGCCACCCCAGCTTTAACCCTGTGGACCGGTGACACCAGGACCTACAGAACAAGAGGCTGTGACTTCAAGCGACTCAAGCCACTGTATGTGTGGTAACAGCTGGGGTTGAAGGCCAGGACCCCATCCCTGACCCTTCCTCATGACAGGCTGCGAATGCTAGAGCAAGCCGGGGCGTGCCGGGAGCGCAGCAACACCCACCGGCCTCCCTCCCGCCAACCTCCCTCCCGCGGCCCTGGCCTCCCTCCCGCCGGCCTCCCTCCCACAGCCCTGGCCTCCCTCCCGCCGGCCTCCCTCCCGTGGCCCTGGCCTCCCTCCCACCGGCCTCCCTCCCACAGCCCTGGCCTCCCTCCTGCCGGCCTCCCTCCCGCGGCCCTGGCCTCCCTCCCACAGCCCTGGCCTCCCTCCTGCCGGCCTCTCTCCCGCCGCCCTGGCCTCTCTCCCGCCGCCCTGGCCTCTCTCCCGCCAACCTCCCTCCCTCAGCCCTGGCCTCCCTCCCCAAGGCCTGTGGTGTGGGTAACCCCCAATCTAGGCACTGAGGAAGGAGAGCTAAGCAGATCCCCAGCACAATTAGTGCCTGAAGAATATCTTAGTGTTATTGCTCAGTTATTTCCTTCATATAATCCTTTGTATATAATCATATCTTAGTTTACAGAATTAGTGACTGAAGAATATCCTACAACGGTTATTTCCATATATATATATATACAATTATATCTTAGTTCATAGTCGGAGGAATGCCTAGAGCAGATACAGTACAGAGCATGAATTACGGGATAAATAGCTATACATATGTAAGCATAACTTGCTTATAGTCGGAGGAATGTCTGGAGCAGACACAGTGCAGAGCATGACTTAGGGAAAAGCAGTTACACCAGGACAAGAATCCATGGCCCAGGCAGCAGCGTTCAGTATCTTAAAGATACCCGCTGTACGGCAGGCTTGGGGCAAGAGCCACTCCTCCTGATAAAGGAGTTGTAGGACCCTGCTCCAGTTCTTGTGGAGGGCTGCCCTCAGACGGCAATCCCACGAGCCTCCGCAGGCTCAAAACCCCTCCGGTATAATCTCGCCTTGGTGACTGTGAACTTTATCAGCTCTTGTTACTGTGCTGGCTCAAAAGCATCTTCCTATAGAACCCATTGGAAGCTGCCAGCAGATGGCGGTAACCCTGTCAGTTCTGTCGCTGCCGTGTGAGTCAAAGCATCCTCCGATAGATATTCTTAGAAGTAGCCTGCTCCTAGACAAGAGATATTGCACACTGCACCCTCTTCACTGCGCACGGCCCACCTCCATGCCTCGGTGACCTAATAGGGGTGGACCCCTTGTTTATTGCTCACGACCCTATGACTATCCTTAAAGATGACCTCACTCACTACCCTGCCCCCTAACCTATACCCAGTACATACAGACGCCTCTGGACATCCAGGCCTGTCTGTGCTTGTAGGTGGTGTGGCCCCCCTGCACCCAGCTGCACTTTCCTTGGCCGCGTCCTATTTCTTGCATCCTGCGCCTCAGCACAGCAGTAGGGGACATCCCACAACACTGTAGGGCTGCGGCCCTGCAACAGCACTGTGCAGCACAGCCCCGTTCACCTTTGTAGAGAAGGTTCACGACTATGAGGGCCAGGGCCTTTCCTGGGACAGACACGAGAAACAGGTAACAATTACTCTCTCTGGAGAGGGAGTGGGGGTGGAGTCAGGGAGAGGCTTCACTTCCATTTTACACCCCTCTGCGTGGTTTTTACTTCTGTGGGTTTTTTAACCGTCCTGTTTAGCATTTAGTAAAGAGGTGAGGAAGAGTTACAGGGCCTAAACTGTCCACAGTACAATGCTCCGAGACCCATGACACTAGGAACACACAGGAACATCAGACAGACCCTAATCCTCACCAAGAGTTGGGGGGATGGGAAAAAGCCCTTCCCCACCTCAAGGAGGCCTCAGGACCCTCCTCATGCTTTCTCAAGCTTGACCAGCTCACTGGGCTCCCTGCTCACCCAGCCCTCCTGGAGCCCAGGACCATGTCTGGGTGCAGGAGAGAAGGTGCCTCAGGAGGGCAGCCACAAGGGAGGCCAACCCGGCTCAGGGCAGGGCCTCCTGGTCAAGCAAGGCCCCTCCTCCCCAGCACCAAGGGCAGGCTTCAGGCGGTCACTGCCCCAGTTCTTCAGAGGGCATCTGAGCGCCTGAGGGAGGGTGGCTGGCCGTGGGGTTAGCCAGCACCGCGTGTTCTCCAGACCAGGCTCTGTCTTACCCACTTGGTGATATCCACTCATTTAATCTGCACAACAGATTAAATACTCGCTAGGCGCAGGTATTGTATGATCGCCGTTTTACAGATGAGGCAACGAGGCCCAGGGTGGGGAGGTCATTTTCCAGGTTTCACCCCAGGAGTCTGTGCTCCTAAGCCCTTTGTTTATAAACTCCTCCTCCCTTCCCCCAGAGCTTGGCCTCAGGAGTGCACCTGCTGAGCAAGGGGCCCAGCCCTGGCCTCAGAACTAGGACGGCCCAGGATCGAGGGCCGGTCAGCTCTGAACCAAGCTGTGGGACCCCAGCCAGGATCCCACGGAGGACCCTGTGCTAAGGGTTTGTTGAGTAGGGAAAGACTACGGACGCTCGCTGGTCCCTGGCTGACGGCTCTGCAGACCCCATCCTGTGCCAGAGGAGCCCCAGGTCCAGCACAGAGGAACAGCCCGGGACGCGTGGCTTCAGCACCTTGGTCAGCAGCAGGAGGGGGCTTCAGCAGGCAAGGGAAGCTGAGGAAGGGGGATGAGGGAGTGTCCTGGGATGAGGGAGTGTCAAGTTCTCCATTAGTCATTCGCTCATTCACCCTTTCAATTCAGTCATCCTGGAGTTGTCCTTGATTCCTGCTTTCTCACCGCCCCACATCCCATCCATCAGATCTCCTGTCCCCACCACCCTTATGGAATGTCAGCCCCTGGAGGGGATTCTGCAGTGCCATGCCCGCCTCAGCACAGACGCCAGGTGAGCCTTTAAGAAGGTGGTGGGCTCCTTCCACTTCTCAGCCCTGGCTGGCCCCTCTCCTCTCACTCTGTCCCCCACACATTCTGCTCCAGCCCCGAGGGCCTCCTCACTGTTCCCAACATGCAGCCACCCTGACTTGAGTGTTTGCCCCACCATTCCCACTGCCTGGGGGGACGGTCTTCGCCCAGACTTCCACATGCCTGCCTTTCTCCAGGCCCTTCCTTTTTCTTTTTTGAAAGAGGGTCTTGCTCTGTCACCCAGGCTGGAGTTCAGTGGTGCAATCACAACTCACTGCAGCCTCGACCTCCCAATCTAAACCGATCCTCCCACCTCAGCCTTCTCAGTAGCTGGGACCACAGGCATGCGCACGCAGATAACTTTTTAAAATTTTTTTGTAGAGACCAGGTTTCACTATGTTGCCCAGGCTGGTCTCTAACTCCTGGGCTCAAGCTCAAGCAATCCTCCTGCCTCAGTCTCCCAAAAGGCCATCATGCCTTTTTTCTTTTCTTTTCTTTTTTTTTTTTTTTGATGGAGGATCTCTCTGTTGCCCAGGCTGGAGTGCAATGGCACAATCTCTGCTCACCGCAACCTCCACCTCCTGAGTTCAAGCAATTCTCCTGCCTCTGCCTCCTGAGTAGCTGGGATTACAGATGTGCGCCACCACAACTGGCTAATTGTGTATTTTTAGTAGAGACATGGTTTCTCCATGTCAATCAGGGTGGTCTTGAACTCCCGACCTCAGGTGATCTGCCCACCTCAGCCTCCCAAAATGCTGGGATTGCAGGCATGAGCCACCGCACCTGGCCCCACCAGGCCTTTTCTAAGCAAAGCTTTCCCTACCCGCCTTATGTAAAATGCCAGGCCCTCCCTGCATTCTACAGCCCCATCCCAGTTTCCTGTCCCTCCTTAGCACTTACCAGGAGCTGACTGAGATGTTTCTTACTTGCCTAGTGTATTGTCCCTCATCCCCTTTAGAATATCAGCTCACTGAGGGCAGGAAAGGTTTGGTTGAGCATCTGGTACAGCATTGAAGCTCATTCACTTTTGTTGAAAAAATAAAGGAATGCATGAACTCCAGGCTTGTTCTCTGTGCCACCAGGTCCTGCCACATTCCCCCTGCAGAGGGCTCCTGTCCTTCCCACCCCAGCCTTGCCCCGACCCCACCACATCCCTACCCTAGATCTCTGCTCTGGCCCCCTCACTGGCCTCACCCTGGCTTCTCCCACACACCCCCACCACCACACTGCACCTCAAGGCTGCAGGGCCAGACCCCACCCTTGGGATGCATTGCCCAGGCCCCCGTAGCCCAGCCCCAAGTCAGCCAGGCTGACCTCATGGGACCTGCAAGACAGCGTGTGGCTCCCAGCTGCCCCAGCCTGAGGACACTTCCTGGGCCCAGGTGGAAGCATTCCTGATCTACCTGCACCTTCTCTTCTCCCCGGGCAGAAATGCATGTAGCACCAAGCGGTCTCCAAAACTCCCAGCAAGTGCCCTCACCACCAGTGGGGAGAGCCCTGGCCACCAGCCCAGCCCACAAGGCCCACAGCCTGGATCTCTCCTCACCGTGCTTGGCTCCCCTCTCCCGTCCTCCACAGGATCTGACTGCCTGAACCCCTCTCCGTGCCCACAGCACTCAAGCCCTGGCAGGACTCCGGAGTCTCTACCTCTGTCAGCCACATGTGGAATGAAGACACTGCCACCTGTGGCCAGCAGATGGCACACTTTGGCCACAGTCTGTGGCCAGAGGAAGATGAAAGAGCTCTCTTGGTCCAGTTCCCCTTTCATGCAGATAGGAAAACTGAGGCCCTGAGAGAGTGAAGGGTGCACCAGGGCCTGGAACCTAGGGCTCACCCTCAAGGCCCACGAGACCGCCCTGTGGCTTCACCAGTGTCCCTCTGTGTTCTCCCCACCTCACCTGACAGGCCTTGGCTCATCTAACCCCATACCCCTGACTTCCTTCCCCTCTCCTATTCCTGCCTCTTCTCCCTCTACTCCTTGTAGGCTGGGCTCAGCCTCCAGCTTGAGGACAGGCAGTGACTGGGCAGAAGGACACATGGGTCAGGAGTCTTACCGAGTCCCCAGGCACCTTGGCTGACGGTGCAAGCTGCAAAACTTTGGGAAACCCCCTAGCACAGGTGCAGTGCCTGGACAGCCCCACCGCCATGCCAGAAGTGGCTCCACTGCTTCCTGAAGAGCCCAGGGGTGAATCTCATACAAAACTCCCAGCCTCCCTCAGCTCTGGATCCCCAAGGACCAAGGCCAGACATGAAGGCAGCCTCATGAGTAGAGGCTGTGGTGTGTGTGTGTGTGTGTGTGTGTGTGTGTGAATGTGACTTACACAAGGGTGTAGAGCATTGATGTACCACACAGAGAGTGAGGTGCTGAATCAGTGAAGATGGGAATGCGGAGGGTGCCACTCCCTGCAGACTCTGGGGTCCAGCCAACACCATTAACCACATCAAAGATACCACACACTTCAGAAGCTGCCATCCCATGGCCAAACAGGATATGGCATCTCCAAAACTAGTCCTGGGCATGATGGTGGAATTTCCTCAGAGAAGAAAAATACTGACTTCCATGAACTTAAGTGCAGAGGCAATTCAGAGGACAATTTAAAAAGCACTTGGAAAATAAAAATATAACAAATAAAATTCAAGAGAGAGGTTGAAAGATAAAGTTTTAAAAACCTCTCAGAAAGTAAAGAAGAAAGAGTTGGAAAATGAGATGGGAGCATTTTTTGAATTATAGAATTAGAGTAGGAAATTCAGTGTCTAAATCACAGGAGTTCCTGAGAAGGACAGAAAACATAATGAGTGAAGGAATAATGCAAAAACATTTTCCCAGAACTAAGAGCTGGAAATCTTCAATGCCCAGAACAAGAAAAGGGCGGTGAGGGGAGGGGGCAGGCAGGGAAGGCCAACAACTTGAAATTTCAAAATAACACCAGGAACAAATGGAAGATACTAAAAGCTTCCGGGGCTGAGAAGAGGAGGGTGGAACAGGAAGCCGACTGACATCTGACTTCTCAATGGAAACAATAAAAACGAGAAGATAATGGACTTTAGTGCCCAAAACTGAGGGAAAATGATTTCCTGTCTCGAATTCTATACCCAGCTAAACTATTAATGTCAGCTTAGCATAAAAGTAAAGACAAAAAGGTTTGCCTTTGATTTTTCTTTCTTTCTTCTTTTTTTTTTTCTTTTTTTGAGATGGAGTTTCACTCTTATTGCCCAACCTGGAGTGCAATGGTGCAATCTCGGTTCACTACAACCTTTGCCTCCCAGGTTCAAGCAATTCTCCTGCCTCAGCCTCCCAAGTAGCTAGGATTACAGGCTTGCACCACCGCACCCAGCTAATTGTTTTTTGTATTTTTAGTAGAGATGGAGTTTCACCATGTTGGCCAAGCTGGTCTCGAACTCCTGACCTCAGGTAGGTCCACCCACCTCAGCCTCCCAAAGTGCTGGGATTACAGGCATGAGCCACCGTGCCCTGCCAATTTTTCTCTTTCCTAAAGTTCTTGGATAATGGACTCCCCGACAGCAAGAAACTAAACCGAAGGAAAAAGAGGATGTGGAATCAAGGAGATGGGAGCTAACCTAAGGAAGTGGTGAATGGAGATTAAGGGTGTCCACTGAACTGCAGTCCCAAGAGGTCCATATTGGAGCAAGCATTAACCACTCTCTATAGGTAGGGAAAAAGAAAAGAAGGAAGGAATTAGATTACTTGATGTACTTGAACACATTTAGAAGACATTTAAACTTTAGCAAAGAGCATGAGGCTGAGCACAGTGGCTCATCCGTGTAATCTCAGTTCTTTGGGACACCAAGGCAGGAGAATCACCTGTGGCCAGGAGTTCAAGACCAGCCTGGACAACATAGTAACACCTTGACTCAACAGCAACAGAAAACCAAAATTAGGCATGGTGGTGTGCACCTATAGTCTCAGCTACTTGGGAGGCTAAGGCCAGAGGATTGCTTGATCCCAGGAGTTTGAGGCTGCAGTGAGCTAAAAATCATACCACTATACTCTAGCCTTGTGACAGAGCAAGACTCTATCTCAAAAAAAAAAAAAAAAAAATCAAAGAGCATGGGAATTATTCACAACACAAAAAATAATTATGCCAACTTTAAAATAAAACAATTTTTTAAGTTGAAAGCTGTATCGGGAAAGCACTGTGATCATAGTATGCTACAAGGCTCAGTTGTGAATCATCTTTACATAGCTGACAATCCTAATGTACACTCTAAATGCTGATTTAATCAAAAATTGTGACCAAGTTATAAGAATGATAGGAGTAGGGTTGACAGAGAAAATGGTGAGAGAGATATAAAATCCTCAGCTTGCATAGTAGACCCCTAGAAAGGACATAAAACTGAAAAGTAAAAATTGCAGGAAAGTGGGTTACTTGGAATACAGAAAGAAACAGGAGAAGCAGCTAAAAAGGGTCACTGCCAAGAAGTAGGACTTGGGGTGGGAATAGGTGGGGCAGGGGGCTTCTGCTTTTCCTCCAACACTTATACTCATTTGACTTCTTAAATTATATGCTGTTCAAATTTCATTTTAAAGTAATTATTTGCTTAATTTAAATATGTATATATATATATATACTTCTGAGTAACTCCTAGAAGAAATCCCAATGGAAATTATAGAGAAGGCAAGTAAATGAATACTACATATCGCTATGTGTGGTCTGAAACCAAAGTGGTTCTCAAAAGAAAATTAAATCCTTACATGTGTCTATTATAAGACAAGAAGGAGTATTAATAAAGAATAAATAACAGTTTGGGAGGCTGAGGCAGGTGGATCACCTAAGGTCAGCAGTTCAAGACCAGCCTGGCCAGCATGGTGAAACCCTGTCTCTACTAAAAATACAAAAATTAGCTGGGCATGGTGGCTTGCACCTGTAATCCCAGCTACTCTGGAAGCTGAGGCAGGAAAATTGCTTAAACCTGGGAGGCAGAGGTTGCAGTGAGCCAAGATCGTGCCACTGTACTCCAGCCTGGGCAACAAAGCAAGACGTTGTCTCAAAAATAAATAAATAAAAAGCCTAAATAAGCCAGACTTTGCAAAATGTGCTACCAAGTGCTGCCTTGGCCATGGAGTGTTGCTTGGCCTGTGTACTGGGGTGTGTTTCCAATAAACTACTCAGTCGGGATGATTTGGGCAAAATTTTAACTGGAACTAAAGGAAGGCTGGCAAGGAGTGAGGTAGGAGAGGGGGAATATCTGGAGAGGTCCCTCAGAAGGGACTGAGCTGGCTATATCACTTCGACACCATCAGTGGCCACTTCTAAAGGTAGCCTCTGTCCTGCATGCTACTTCTGCTGACCCCGAGCCTTCAGGGAAGTTGTGTGAGTATAAGAAACGCTACATATATGTGCAACTTGCTTATGATGGGGGAGCTCTTGTCCCATCCCTGAGCCCCCAGCAGGTGGCGTGAGGAGTCTGGCAGAGCTCTGGCTCCAAAGGAAGGCATAACAGCGGGCATGGCAGAAGCCACCAGGGCGTACCTGCAACAATACTGGCAGGCCCTGGGGACAGCCACAGATGTCTCAGGAGAAGAAATGTGGTTTAAAAAAAAATGTCAACAGTCTATAGGTAGGAGTAGGAGCCAGTGTTCTTGGGGTAATAAGGAGATGGGCAAAGACTTTCACTCTGGGCCAAGATAAAGTGACAGAGACCAGATTTATACTCCCAGCAGAAATAACTTAAACACTGGACAAAGTACATGAAACATCAGTTTATAGGCATTGTCTATCAGGCAGGACAGGAGAGGGAACCCTGACAGCAGGAAAACAAAGGTGAACCCTGACCGCCCCAGCCCATTGCCTGGAGAGAGGACAGGCCTCAGCATGAGAAGAGAGGACCCAGGAGGGGCCCACAGGTGCCCCTAAACAGGGGAGATGCAGTTGAAAGTATGGAAAGACCAGGGTGGCTAGAGGATACAGAATAGAGTCAGCACAAACACTTAGCTCTGGAGGTCTGCCGAGGGCGCCCCTTAAATCTTCAGCTGAGTATGGATCAACTCATGAGGGTTCATAAACTACCCAAGGCTTTGGATAAAACTACCTGAAAGGGGCTGAAGGGAAGCTGCCCATATTCCAAACCATGCTGGGAGCTAAAGCAGGGATTTGTATACCTATGTGCATAGCAGCATTACAGTAGCCAGCAGGTGGAAGCAACCCAAGTGACTACCAGTGGATGAATGGATAACAAAATGTGGTATATCCATGCAGTGGAATATTGCTCAGCCTTAAAAAGGAAGAAAATTCTGACACATAGTACAACCTGGATGAGTCTTGAAGTTGCTATGCTAAGTGAAACAAGCCAGTCACGAAAGGACACATACCACAGGATTTCATTTAGATAAGGTCCTCAGAGTCATCAAATTCATAGGGACAGAAAGGAGAATGGTTGCTAGGGGCTGGGGAAGGGGAAATGAGGAGTTGTTGTTTGCAGGATAGAGAGTTTCAGTTCGGGAAAATGAGAAGTTACAGAGACAGCTGGTAGCAGGCGGTTGTACCACCGTGTGAGTTTACTTAATGCCAGGAACTGTACACTTAAAAATGGATAAATGGTAAGTTTTACATTATGTATTTCCTCAAATTTGTTTAAATTTAAAAAAATTTAAGCCCATGGTGGGAATGGTTTGTGTTCCCACCAACCAAAAGGAAAAAGCCTTATCATTTAGAAGGCATGGGGTAGATCACTCAGAAAAGTAAGTCCCATAATAAAGGCTGAACTGGTTCCACTTAACAGAGCTAAAAGCAAACCTCAAATGACCAAGCTATTTACAAGTAATTTAACCATGTCCCAGAACAAACATCACAAATATTTATAGAAAATGAAATTATCCAGCACCCAACAATGTAAAATTCACAATGTTTAGCAACCAACAAAAAAATGACCAAGCATGCAAAGAAACAGAAAAATATATGATGAGAAGAAAAAAAACCTATCTGTAGAACCCAGAAATGAAGTAGAAGATGTAATGAATAGACAAGAACATTAAATCTGTTTTTGTAACTATATTTCAATATGTTTGAGAAAATATGGAAACATTGAGATGATACAAAACAGACCTAATTAAACTTCCACAGATGGAGAATATAATGTCTAGGATGAAAATTACACTGGATAGAATTAATAGCATATTAGACACTGCAGGAGAAGTAGTTATTTGAATAGAAATAGGAACTATTCAAAATGAAACAAGAAAACCCAAAAGACTATTTTAAAAAATGAACAAACCTACAGTGATCTTCGGGACAACTTTAAGCGGCCTGACATATATGCAATGAAAATGCCAGAAAAGGGATAGGGGTTTGTAAACTATATTTAAAGAAATAATGGCTGAAAACTTTCAGAAGTTGATGAAAACAATAAACCCACACATCCAAGAATCTCAATGAACCTCAAGCACAAGAAACATGAAGAAAACAACAAGGCACATAATCAGATTTGTGAAAACAAGTAACAAAGAGAAAATCTTAAATACATGGTAGAGGGGAGGCATATTAAATGCAAATGAATAAAAAGAAAGACAGCACTGTTCTCATCAGAAATAACGTAAGCCAGACAACACTGGAAAAACTTTAATGTAATGACAGAAAAAAACATTTAGTGAAAATATGTTTCCAAACTACATGCAAAATAAAGACTTTTTCAGATGCTGAAAAGGTGAATAAATTGTTAACAGCAGACCTGCACTACAAGAAGTGTTAAAGTCTTCTAGGCATAAAACAAATTATACCAAATGGAAATCTGGATCAACACAAAGGAGCACCAGAAACAGTAAATATGCTGGCAAAAAGAAAATCTTTTGTCTGGACATGGTGGTGCACACCTGTAATCCCAGCATTTTGGGAGGCCAAGGCGGGTGGATAACCTGAGGACAGGAGTTCAAGACCAGCCTGGCCAACACAGTGAAACCCCATCACTACTAAAAACACAAGAATTAGCTGGGCATGATGGTGCACACCTGTAGTCCCAGCTACTTGGGAAGCTGAGGCAGGAGAATCACTTGAACCGCGAGGTGAAGGTTGCAGTGAGCCAAGATCACACCACTGTACTTCAGCCTGTGTGAAAACTCAAGACCTTGTCTCAAAAAATAAATTAAATAAAATAAAATCTTTTTTCTCTCATTTTTACGTATCTTTAAGAGATAACTGACTAAAGAAAAAAACTCACTATATCGTAGGGCTTAGAACATATGTAGAAATAAAATTAAGAATAACAATAGCACAAAGCCTGGGAGGGAGAAATGGAAGTGTAATGTTATATATCTATAAGGTTGCAAGGTTCTTATACTATACATAATTTTTAACACTGTACATAAATTGGTATATTATTTTAAAATGAAATGTGACAAATTAAAGATGTATACTATAAATCCTAAAGGAAACAATGAAAAAACATCAAAGAGTTGTAGCTAATAACACACCAAAGTATATAAATTTTAATCATAAAATAGCCCATAAGAATAGCTTCAATCCAAAAGAAGGCAAAAAAAAAAAAAGTAAATGGAGAACAAAAAATGAATAAGACAAAGAAAACAAAGAGCAAGATGATAGATCAAAATTCAAATGTGCCAATAATCACTATAAATTGAAATGGGTTCTAAACATCTCAATTAAAAGGCAGAGACTGTCTGACCAAATAAAAAAATAAGATCCAACACTGTGCTACCTACAAAAAAAGAAGTTTAAATGTAAAAAGAGAAATAGATTAAAAGTAAAAGGATACCAAAAAAAAAAAATTAACACTAATCAAAAGAAAGCTGGAGTGCCTATATTAAGAACAAAAAGGTAAATTTCAGAGCAAAGAATATAATCAAGGATAAAGAACGCAATTTCATAATGGCAAAAGGCTTATTTGAAGAAGAGGACGTAAAAATTATAAATGTTTATTCACCATATAACAGAGGTCCAGAAATACATGAAGCAAAAATGAATAGAACTGAAAGGAGAAACGGGCAAATCCACAGTTACAGGTGGAGACTTCAACACTCCTCTCTCAGTAACTGAAAAAACAGCTAGACAGAAAATTGCAAGGATACAGCTGGCTTGAACAACACTATCAATCAACTTAACGTAGCTGATATTTATAGAACAGTGCTCCCAATGACAGCAAAATACACATTATTTTTCAGTACACACAGAACATTTACCAAAATAAAGCATATTATGGCCATAAAACAAGTCCAATAAACTTAAAAGGACTCAAGTAATACAGAGTATGGTTTCTGACTATGATGGAATTAAATTAAAAATCAATATCAGAAAGAGATTGAGAAAATTTCCAAATATTTTGAAACTAAATTATACACTCCCAGGCCAGGCATGGTGGCTCAGGCCTGTAATCCCAGCACTTTGGGAGGCCAAGGTTGGTATATCACCTGAGCCCAAGAGTTTGAGACCAGTCTGGCCAACATGACAAAACCCCACGTCTACAAAATATACAAAAATTATCCAGGCATAGTGGCACACACCTGTAGTCCCAGCTACTCCAGCAGCTGAGGTGGAAGGATTGCTTGAGCCTGGGAGGTAGAAGTTGTGGTGAGTCAAGATTATGCCACTGCACTCCAACCTGGGAAACAGACTGAGACTCATCAAAGAAAGAAAGAAAAGGAAGGAAGGAAGGGAGGGAGGGAGGGTGGAAGGGAGGGAAAGAAGATAGAAATAAAGAGAGAGAGAAAAGAAAAGAAAAAGAATACACACACACTTCTAGATAATCCAAATGTCAAAGAAAAATTCAAAAGGGGAATTAGCACATATTTTAAAGTGAACGAACCTGAAAGCACAATATATCTAAGTTTGTGTCATGGAGCTAAAGCAGTACTTAGAGGGAAATTTATAGCACTAAAATGCCTATATTAGAAAAGATGAAAGGTCATATATCAGTGACCTCAGCTTCCACCTTAAGAAACTAGAAAAAGAAGTTGAGGAGATGTCGGTCAAATGATTCAAAATTTCAGTTAGGAGGAATAGGTTCTTGAGATCTATTGTATAACATAGTAACTAGTTAATAACAAGGTATTGTACTTTCGAAAATTGCTAAGGACGTGTTCTCACCACAAAAAAAGATAAGTATGTAAAGTAATGCATACATTGATTAGCTTGATTTAGGCATTCCACAATGTATACGTATTTCAAAACAACATATTGTACATAATAAATATGTACAATTTTATGTGTCAAATAAATTAAACGTTAAAAAAAGAAACCGGGAAAAGAGAGCAAATAAAAGTCAGAGTCAGGAGAAGAAATAATAAAGATCAAAGTGGAAATCGCTGAGACAGAAAACAGACAAATAACAGAGAAAATCCATAAAACCAAAAGCTGGATCTTTCCAAAAATTGATAAAAATTATAAACCTCCATCCAGATGGGGCAGGAAAAAAAGGGAAAACCTGTCATCAATATTAAGAATGAGAAATGGTACATCACCAGAGTCTACACGTATTAAAAGGTAATCATGGAATAGTATGCATAACTTTATATCAATACATCCAACAATTTAGATTAAATAAATCCTGTGAAAAGATACAAACTACTAAAACTCACTCAAGAAGAAATAGAATGGTCCTCTAGCTAGGAAATATGTTGAATTTGCAGTTCTTTCCAACAAAGAAAACTCCAGGGGTGGGAGGAGTTGGGGAAGGAGAGAGGGATCACAAGGGCTGGATGAACCCTGCAGGCAGCTGTGGTTGATCTGTTTATCATCTTGACTGTGGTCATGGTTTCACCGGTGTGCACATATATGTCAAGAGTCATCAAACTGTAACCTGTGCACTTTACTGTATGTCAACGACATTTCAATAAACCCAAGAAAAATAGTGACACCTCCCACAAAGGCCGGAGAGCTCCAGACAGCTTTTTCTCTATGTGCCCTCCCAGTGCAACTCCGCTCCGCCGGCAGCCTCAGAACCACAAGCAGATACTCAGAAACCCAGTCACAGTGGCCCCACAGCCCTGTGACAGATCGGCTGTCCCATGGGGCTTATCTAGTCACCTACGAAGGAGCCATCATCTGTCCTCTCTCTGATGATTCTCAGCTGCAAACACATTGCTGTGGCCTGAGTGCTTGTGCCCCCTCCAAAATTCATGTTGAAACGTAATCCCCAGTGCAACAGGACTGAAAGCTGAGGCCTTCAGCAGCTGATGAGGCCATGAGAGCTCGACCCCCATGGGTAGGACTTGTGCCTTATGAAAGGGCATGAGGTGTGACGTTACCCTTCCCATCCTCTCTGCCCTTCGTGCCTCCTGTCATATGAGGACATGGCGTCCCTCCCCTCCAGGGGATGTACACAAGGCACCAACTTGGAGGCAGAGACAGGCCTCACAAGCTATAGAACCTTCCAGCACCTCGAACTTGGACTTCCAGCCTCCAGTTTGGTAAGAAATAAATTTCTCGTGCTTCTTTATAAATTACCCATCGCAGAGGTTTCGTTACAGCAGCACAAACGGCCTGAGACCCACATATACACCCGGATTCCGTGAGCCTTGAGTGGGCACCCCCAGACCCTGGCCTGGCAGACTACCTGTGCAGTGGGGGCTATGGACTCTTCTGGGGAAGGACAGAGAGGCTAAGATGCAAATTCTACTCTGGGCTTCTGCTCCCAGGGGAGTAGAGGCCAGGACACCACCCATAGCCACAGGTTCAGGGCCTGTCTCCCCTTCCCGCAGCCCAGCTCTCTTCCTGAGGCCTCTCACCTAAGACAGCTGCCCTCAGCCTTGGGCATTTATCAGGCTTGCCTGGGAACTTGGTGAAGACACAGATCCCTGCCGACCACCCGTCCTACTCACTGAGCCTGGGCCTCTGCGGTAAGCCTGGGCCTCTGCGGTGAGTCAGAACCCCTGCCTTCCCATACTGGTTTAGCTACTTTAACAGAGACCAAAATAACAGTGGCTTTAAAAGACAGAAGGTTCCTTTCTCTTATGGAAAAGACAAGCTGTTCACTGTCCAGGTGGGTAGGGCAGCGTGTGCATGAGCTGGTCCAGGTAGGGTGATTAGCAGTCCCAGTTTGTCCCAGACTCAGAAGATCGCAAGAACCTTTCAGTGCCAAATCTGGAAAAACCCAGGCTGGTCAGCCTTGTGCCCGGATGCTTTGCCCTCCCCCAGCGTGGCCCTCCAGTGACACAGCCGCACGGCTCAATGCCATGGTGCCCAGTTCCACCCAGAAGTTGCATCTGCCTCTATTCATACTCCCCCGGGCAGAACCGTGGCACATGTCCCCTATAGCAGCCCAGGAGCCCTGCATGCCCAGCTTCCCTTCGGGAATTCTGTGGCTGAAGGAATGGACCCCAAGGAGCCATCTTCCACCTGAGTCAGGGGCAGAGGCTGGAGAGGCCACAGTGGAGACGTTGGGCTGCTGGGAAGCAAAGTAGGGCCCTGTCCTCCTGGTGTCCCCAGGGACCAAGCAGGGGCCTGTTGTGAGACCACACCTCATGGCCACCTGGGCCTTCCATTGGTCCTCCAAGGCCCTGGCTGAAATTTGGCCTCTCCAAGGATCCCCCACCAGCCCTCCCACCATGTCACCTCTGGTGACAGCTTTCGCTCTGCCCAGCTGAGCACGCGGGGAGTTTGCTGCATCAACTCAGAGGAACCTCCATCTAGCTCCCTGTCACCCTACAAAAGGAAGAAACAGGTGTTCCGAGGGGATAAGGGCCTTTCCAAGGTCACTCGCTAATAGGCGTAGAGCTGGGGTCTGAATGCACAGTGGACTCTGGGTCCCCTGTAACAGGGGCAGGGAGGGTGGAGGAAGGTGCCTCTATCTCTTCAACCCGTCTGCCCTCCCACCTTGCCCATTCTCCTGGCCAGGTCCCCAGGGCCAGCCTACAGGCTCCAGCAGGAATGGGTAGGAGCCAGCGGAGACCAGTGCCATGGGTGGGGGTGGGGTGGCAAGCGCAGGCTGGAGCCCCTGAAAGTGGGGCCCATGGGAACCAAGCCCTTTCCCCACCCTGGCTGCTTGAGGCAGTGCAGCTCAAACCCAAGGAAGGGAGTGTCTGGCCCAGTGGCCCAGGAGAGGTCACTGCAATGAGAAAGCTGGCGGCAGGGGCTGAGGTAGGGGCTTCCTTGGAGAACAAAGTGCCAGAGGCAGAATTGAGGCTGGGGGCAGGGGTGCACCTCAGGTAAGGACCAGGCCACTGCCCCTCCACCAACCATCCTGGTTTCTGCTTCTCCGAGGTTAGAAGGAAATGGGTGGTTTGCTTTCGAGGGAGAAGCCACGTTGAAGCCTGGGGGAAAAGGACAAGTGACCCCAGGGACACAGTGATGCTTTGGAACGTGTTTATTGTTGTCAGTCTAAAATGTACAGATGCACTCCAAACAGAATGCTTCCAAGCTGCGGCTCAGGGACACAGCCGCCACCCTCACCTGAGCCTCAGCCCCTCTCACGGGGCTGCTGAGGGTTGAGGGCCCATGCAGAGGGCGTGGGGAACGTGATTGTAAAATGAAATGGCCACAAGGAGCCGCGGGCAGCAGCTGGGCAAGACACTCTGGCCCCTCCAATGCCAGAGACCCGCTGGGTGCTCCCACAGCCCCAGGCTCTGAAGCCAGAGCCTGAGAGGTGGCCACAGTGGCATTTTCTGGGCAACAGGGGAGGTGCTGGCCAGTGGTGGATGCTCTCCCGGAAACTGCACTCCTCCCACCTGGGTGGCCAGGGGACCCTGCTGTCCTGCAGCTGACCCTCTCCTGGAGCAACCCTCCACAGTCACCTCCCGCCTCCTCACATCAACCCCCCACATGTGCAGGTGGGGCTCAGAGAGGGCAGGTGACTGGCCCAAGGCCACCCTAGCAGGCCTCAAACCCAGGCCTATCTGACCCATCTCCCGGGATGCCCCACAGCTCTCTAATCACTGAGTGAGAAGGTGGGGACTGGACGGGACCCTCCACCCCAGAGGACACAGCAGCCCAGGCAGCACCAGGCAGAAGACCCTCATCCCTGGCTGGAGGTGGGGACAGATTCGACCCTTTGCTGAGCCCCTCCCAGGGCCGCCTGTGGCTTTACACCCAGACTGGCACCCAGACCTCTCAGGTGGGCTCCACCACGAGGCCCCAAGGAGGCTCTGGCGCAGGCACCTGCCATCGTGGGCGCCGCCTCTCCTCTACCTGGGTATGGTCTCCAAACTTCCTCCCCACTCCCAGTTTCTGTGCCTCGAGGTCCTTCAGGCGTTTAAAGCACACTCATAGGAGCCGCGCAGCGCTCCCCAAGGCCTCGATGAGAGGAGAAGCTCCGGGGAGTGGGCAGCGGGAACCGCCGGCCGGCCAGCAGGGTGCGGCAGCTCCCCCGAAGCGCAGGGCAAGGAGCGCTGCTCAACCCTGCGGGCCCACCGCCAGGTCCTCGCAGGAAATTGCACGGAGTTTCGAGGTGGGGGCCCTCGGGGCTCAGGAGGGTGGCGGCGGCGTCTGCAGGCGGGCAGCGCGCCAGGAGCGTGGGCGACCAGCGCGCCCCCAACCCCGGCGGTTCCCACAGCTCAGCCCGGCCACGCCCGGCCGCCTCCCTGCAGCACTGGGCTCTGAAGCCGAGGGTCCACCCTAAGGGTCCACCCTGGCAGCAGGCGGGGCCCGCCAGGGCCCGGGGGCTGCGTGGCGTGGCGTGGCGCGGCGCCTGGGGCTGCCGGCCTGGAGCGCGGAGCCGGCCCGTGGGCTCCCCTGGGTTGGTCGCCGGCGCGCCCCCGGCTGTGACTCTGACTCCAGGCCGCGCGCGGGACGCTGCGTCGCTGTCGCCGCCGCTGTCGCCGGGCCCGCCGGGTCTAGTGGTCCTAAACATTTCACAATTGCGCCACAGAACTGTTGAACTGTTAAGAACCACTGGACCCAGCGCGCGAGTGCGCGACACCGTCGTTCGCCGAGCTGCGGAGAGAGGAGCCCCGACGCCCTTGGGACCGCCCGCGGACCCCGGGGGACCCGCCCCTGCGCCCGGATCCCCGCCGGCCGAGCGCCCCCGGCCCTGCTGCAGCCACCCGGCCCCGACGCCGCCCCGGACGCCTCAGACGCCCCGGCCGGGCGCAACAGGGGATCCCGGCCGCCGAGTCCAGCCCCGCCGCGTCCTCGCCGGCCCCGACGTCCCCTCGTCCCGCGGGCCCCGCGTGGCAGGCGGCTGCGCTCCAAGCGGCAGCCGCCAGCGCGGCGGCGCCTTTTTATGCCGCGCGGCCGCCCTTCCCGGCGCCGGAATGCGCCCGCGCCGCGCTGGCCCGACCGGTTTTTCCGGGCGGGGCGGCTCCGGGCCCGCCGGTCCCGCGACAGATCCTCCACGGCCCGGGACCTGCTCCGCGCGTCCGCGCGGGGGTGGCCCTGACTCAGCGGCCGCCCCGCCCCGCCCGGCACCCTCGCCTCCAGCGCCGGGCCTGGGCGCACCTTGCCTCCCGGGGCCGGGGTCCCGCCGGGCAGCGCCCGCACCGTCTGGGCCTGGGGCGCTCGGGGCGCACGGACGGCGCGGGGCTCCACCTTAGCCGGGTCGGGGCCCAGAGGGGCCCAGGCAGGTGAGGACCAGGCCCGACAGGAGCCCAGGGCTGGGCCTGCCCCTCTGGGTGTGGGGGCGGCTGCACACACCCACCGCGGCCCCTCTGACTTCAAAGGGAGCTTCGTGGGAGGGGGAAGGGGAGGGGGAAAGAGAAAGTGAAACTGCAGTGAGGGAGGGAGGGGACCGTCCAGCAGGTTTCTGCTTCTCAGACCCTGAACCCCAACGCGGCAGCCCACGGGGTGGGGGGGAGCCCGGTACCTGCCCCCTCATTTCCCACGCGGGGGGAGGGGCGCCCTGCCCCCTCACACATCAGACGCCTGCACCTCGCTCCCCTCACACAGCCCAGCCCCGAACGAACGCCCTGGCGCAGCTGGCCCCGCCGGCCCTGCCAGCCCTGCCCACTTAGTCACCTGGAGGTGTCCGGGCCTGACCAGTGGCGCCTCCCAGGGACTCTGTTTCAGCAGAACACAGCAGTTGAGGGGAGGGCTCCGGCTCTAGGAAATACAGAGAAGGAGGGGGGAGGTGACCCGCTTAAGCACTTGCCCCAAGTCTGGAGCCACTGCTGTGCCTGTACAGCGCTGGGCAGCAGGGCGGTGATCATTCGTTCCAGTGCAGGGCAGTGACGCCATCCCACCGCCGCCCAGCCAGGAGCCCAGCGGCCTCTACGCTCAGGGGCCAAGGTCGACCCCAGACCAGAACACAGCCACCAGACCTGAGGGACCCCTGGACATTTCCACATGTGCTGTGTGTGGCTTAACTGTGGCAGCCGCCCTGAAAGGGAATCAGAAAGGTTTTGTTATTTCCATTTTGCAGTTGGGGAAACTGAGGCCTAGGGAGGGACAGTGACTTCTGGGGATTCCACAGCTCTTGGTGGTAGAGGGACAACAGGCCTTGGCATCGCTGCATCTGTGGGTCTGAGGGCCTGTGTGGCATCCGAGCGGCTGCGGCATGGGGGTGGGGGTAGAAGTAGGGACCCAGGGGCTTGAGATCCAGAACAGGAGCGTGGAGCTCCTCCCCCTCCGCAGCTGCAGGGGCAGGAAGAACCCAGCTCTCCTCTGTCACCCAAGCTGGAGTGCAGTGGTGCGATCATGGCTCACCACAACCTCCATCTCCCGGGTTCACCTCAGCCTCCCAGGTAGCTGGCACCACAGACAAAAAACACCACACCTGGCTAATTTTTGAATTTATTTTTTAGAGACAGGGTTTCACCATGGTGGCTGTTCTCAAACTCCTGAGCTCAAGCTATCCACCTCCCTCGGCCTCCCTCCCAAAGTGCTGGGATTACAGGCATGCCTGGCCACCTCTTCTATTCTTAATTCTAAGCCCTGGTCTAGCCCAGTCCTGGCAGACTCCTCCTGACACACAGCCACTTGGGTGGGCTCTCCTTGCCCAGCAAACATGGCTCCCGTGCCCAGCATCCAAGGGCACTGATGAGAGAGGACAGGGAGAAGCTGACAAGCACCAGCACCTTTGGTCCCCACCAGCAGCAGGAAACACTGATGTGTGACCAGAAGGGGAACTTCCTCGCATGCATGATAAGTCTGGTTACCTCCAGCTGGGGAGGGACGGCGGTGGAGGGCCCTCAACTAAGGAGTCTGATTTCAGGATAGAATATGCTGATTAGAAAGACAGTAGCCATGATGGAGAGGCTTCCCAGGGATAGCCCTGAGATCCGGGGGACTTGAGGTGCGCTGTAGGAAGCAAGGCCTCCCCCAGCGTGAAATTACCAGGTGTGAGCAACGCCACCCCACTGTGGGGAGGTGGGTCCCACGTGCACCGAGCACCCGGCTATGCCTCGTTCCTGCGTCTCCCATGGCCTCATGCCACAGCGAGAGTCGAGGGGGCCCTGATTCACAGCCCCGCTCTGCCCTGTGCCAACACAGAGCCCTGGGCACAGGACGGGGCCACGCTGTGCCTTAGCTTCCTTGGCCATGAAGTGGGAGAGGCAAGGACCCAGCGCCCTACAAGGCGCACAGTGGGGGCAAAACACACCAACATGGGACAGGACACCACGCTCCAAGCCTGTCTGTCCCGGCTGTTCCCGCTGCACACCAGAGATCCAGAGGCCTCGGGGCCAGGTCACTGCCCCTTGAAGAGCCCAGGGAGCCCTGAGCAGCGGCCCTGCACCCCCTGCCACTTCTGGGTGATTGTAGAGGAGTCCGCTTACCCACGGACCCTCTGACCTCTCCCCAAGGGTCACAAAACAGCCCCCAAGGAAGCTCCCAGGCTCCAGCCTATGACTCTTCAAAGCCTCCTGAGACACTGGCCAGTCCTGGGCTCCCTGTGGTAGGGCCCTCCACCCCACGAGGCTTTGGAGGGTCTGAAAATGGAGGTGTGGCCGTCCAGCCTTGTGAGGAGCACTCCCCGTCTGCCCAGCCCCTCCCCAGCCCCTGTGGTCCTCAAGCCATCTCTGCCAAACTCCGTCAGTGACCCAGTTGGCGAAAGGCCAGCTTGGCAAGTGCTCCCTGTGGGACACACAGGCTGAGTGGCCATTTCCACACTGCAGGACACTCCCCCTAGGCGTTAGCGGCTGTGTCTACACTGGCAGGTTGGCACCTGCTCGGGAGGGTGCTGCCATGTGGGTGCAGCGTTCACAACCTGGGGCTCCCAGGGCCTGGAACAGCGCTGAATGGGGTGGTGTAAGTGACAGGCTCTGCCCAGCCCTCGGGACTGAGCCAATCAGGTGGGTGCTGCCAGGTGCCACGGCAACCGGGGAGGCCAGGTGGGCTCAGCCCAGGGATGCTGGAGACGGTCTCCCCACACCCCACCTGCCCCAGGTGTTTTGTCCAGCTGTCCCACTGCCTCCTGCAAGGCCCTCCGAGGGTCCTGGCTGTCCCGGGAGAGCAGGGGCTCCTGGCTCTCGGGCGCTCTATCACCCTCCCTCCCCCTGCAGCCCCCCACAGGCCTCACCACGGTGTGGAGCGAGGGCCTCCCCAGCCCCACCATGCCATGCTCTCGTGGCGTCACCTTGTTGTGCAAGGCCCAGGCACACCCGTGTCAGGGTGAGGACAGCAAGGATGCGGGCGGCAGTGCCAGCCAGGCTTGGGAACCAGGCTGAGGAGCCCGAGGTGTGCCGGGTGCCAAGGGTCAGCTCTGGGGTCTTACTTTTGCCCTCCTGGGCCTCCAGTCCAGGGACCAGCCAGAGGGACAGACAGGAACCGTCCCCTGGCAGGTACAGAGGCCTGGTGGGAGGCAGCTCCCACGCTCCTCACACCAGCGAGAAGGGCTCACGGGCTGGGGGTGGCAGCAGGGAGTCCCTGACCATCCCAGGCCCGTGCATGCACAGATGGCGGGAGCCAGGGGTCCATACGCCCGATTTCAGCCCCAGCTGAAAGAAGGCACGAGGCCACCCCGGACTTGCAACAGCACCCTCACTGGGCAGCAGCAGGGACCACCCCATGCACCCACCTGCCCAGGCTGTGCCACCAGGCCGGCCCAGGTCACCCCTTCCCTTGCAAAGTGGCCTGGCTCACAGTGGAGGCTGTCAGAGCTTCAGGCAGAGCAGGGTCTGGAAGGGTCTCGAGGGGCCCCCTTGACATTCACAGGCTTCTGCAGCCCTTGGAGACCTGGTGTGGCCCTGGCCTGAGAGGGGGCCGGGTGCAGTGAAGCTGGGGTGACAGAAAACCAGACAGCAACTGGGATGGGGCTGTGGGGACTAGAGTTAAGCAGGAGCACCGTGCTTGTCCAGGGGCTGGAGGGCTGCCTGGAGGAGGTGACTTCAAGCTCCAGAAAGAAGGTGCAGGAGGTGAGGAGATGGGCAGAGGATGTCTGGAGGAAGGACCAGCCTGAACAAAGGCAGGACGGCAGGAAGCGGGGGCGGCTGGGAAAGGAAGGCCTGCTTGGCCGCTTGGCCAAGTCACCTCCATGAGTGCTGCCCCACTCGGCTCACACTCACAGCTGCCTCGGGAAGGAGGGGTCAAGTGCCCCCCTCACCCCCACAGAGCCCAGGCCTGCCTCTCCACACACACCCACAGTCCAGACCCAGAGAGACCCACTCAGAGCCAGGCGCTGGGGACCTGGGCAGGAGATGCCCAGAGACTTTATTGCCATTCTGCCCAACAAAGGCCTTCAGGCTTTGCCTGAGAACAGCTGGGAAGGAGCCCCCACAGGGGTCATGCCTGAGACCCCTCCAGCAGGTCACGGGAGGAAGGAATGGCTTACACTGCAGCAGGAGGGCTTCAGGTTAGACACCAGGCAGCACTTCCTGAAAACCTGAGGGCTCCTTAGAACACGTGGAGGCCCAAGTAGTGTGCGAAGGCAGGGCAGAGAGACAAGCCCGGGCACCCAGTCTGGGCAGCACCGCCCAAGAGCCGAGCAAACCCAGCGTGAGACTATGGGAGGGCCGTGCGACCGAGTGGGAAGGGGGGTGTCAGCTGGGAACTGGCCTGGGAGGCAGGTGGAAGCACCCAGCCTCGGGGGCCCGGTGGGGCAGGGCACAGGGGCAGGAGTGGGTAAGCAGATGCTGAGCCCTGGCTGGGCCCTCAGTGCTCAGGTCTGGTCAGTGCCTTCAGGAAGCCCTCCCTCTAAACCGGGTTCCGCCCCAGACACCCCCAGGAGGGGCTCTGCAGACCCTAGACTGACTGGGATCCATCTCAGCCTCCTGGCTCTGTCCCCCTTGGTTACACCCCTGAGCCAGGATCCAGCCACACATACTAGAAGCTGGTTGTGGGGTGTCAGCCCCGCCTGGGTGGGGACTTATTGGGCCTGGGGCCTGGGCACCGACCGCACCCTCCAGACTCTGTAGAAAGGCCACCACCGCCAGGTTTCCAGCTGCCTCCGCCTATGGGGAAGCAGTGGGGAGCTGCCGACCAGCAGATGACCCAAGGATTCCCGGCCCCAGGACTCCCTTCCCTGCTCCTAGCCCACACACACAGGGCCCCAGTGGCTCTTGTACTCTCCTCATCCCCACTGCTCAGGGCTCCGAGAAGGGGACAGCATCGCATGGTCCTGCTCAGGGAGGGCCGGGCATTTGGGGATGGGGCAGAGGGGCAGCTGGTGAATTGTCTGGGTGTCCTTCCTGGCGGTGGCAGCCTTTGGAAAGGGTGCAGGGGGAGGGGGCACTCACGACCTGCAGGGCGCTGTGCCCGTCATAACCCGGCTGCCCCAGGTCAGCCCCTGCCTGCCGCCACACCTCCAGGCCTTTGAGGTCAGCCCTGGATGCCAGCCTGGGGGTGGGGCAGAGGAGGAATTGTTGGGGCCCGCTGGGCACCTGTCCATCTGCCCACCTGCTTGTCCCCCAGGTGCCCTGGACACTCTTACAAAGCCAGCCCCAGACAGCTGACCCAGTAGCAGCCTGGTCCTGGGGCAGGAGTCACTGGGGCGATGGGGCAGCCTGGAGTCTGGTGTCACCCAGTGGGTGGCACTGTGACTCAGGTCAAGTGTGCACTTGCACACACACACAAACGTACCTGAACACATGCACACACCAGCATGCACGCACACACAGGAGCCTGTGCGCACACACATGCACACCCACCCGCTGAGCGCCCCACGCTAGTTTCGTGTTTCACAACACCATGTTTCCCGGGGCAGGGTCCACAGAGGAGGAACGAACGTTTGAAGCAGCCCAGTGGTTCAGAGAGGGGGACACAGGGTGCCCTGGGATAGCGGTTGGGCCTGGACCCTGGCAGGCTGCATGGGGTTCCTGGCTGGGACAGGGGTCTGGGCCCACCTGCCCAGGATTGGCAAGCCAGGCCCTCACCAGCTCCTCCTCACCCTGCCACCCTCCTGGGAAGAACCCACTCCACACCTGGAGAGGCCAGGAGCAGGCTAGGTGGGGACCCCGCAGGGAAGGCCCCACCCCTGGTGTGCAGTGGGGGAAGTGGCCTGGCGAGGGAGGGGCTGCCCCCTCCTCTGGAGGGCCCTTAGGGACTCTGCTCCAACCCAGGAAACGGCGGCAGCCCCGCAGTGAGTCCTCTGGATGGTCCCACTGGCCCCTCCTGGACTCGCCCCAAGAGGCCGAACCTCACAAACACACTGGTCCCTAGGAAGGCCTGGCTGAGGGGCTCATGTCCACCCAGCGGCTTGGGCTGGCCAGGCCACTTCCCAGCAGAGTCCTGGACCACAGGACCCGACTGCTGCCTCAGTTTCCCCATCTGTCAGTGGAGCCAACAAGACCTGCCTAGAGTGCAAATCTGGACCAAGTCACCCCAAACATCCCTTCAAAGGCAAGCCCAGAGGTTTCGGGCCTGTCCCAGAGGAGGAGCCAGGGCTGCTCATCCACCCACCCCCCACCCATCCAGTCCGCCGAGCCTCTGCCAGCACCCACTGCCCAAGCCTGCGACTCGGACTTCCAGGGACACACCCCGACACTCGCAGCATCCCTGTCCCAGCCACCACCCAACCCAGGTCTTCTCTTGCCTCTGACTCTCCCTTTGGGTCCCAGGCCGGGCACAGGAGGCAGCACCAAGTTACCAGGCACAAAGTGGGGGAGGGGAAGCGCCTCTGGCTGCCACAGAGATCCCTGCAGCGCTGGCCCACCTCCACTCATCCCCACAACCAACACCCGCATCGAGGGCCTCCCTGCACCTCAGTCTCCCCAACAATAACGTGAGGTCAGAAGCCCTGAGCCTGCCTCGGTGGTCACTCAGGCAGCATGAGCATGTGGTCAGAAGGCACATTGGCCACTGGTGCCATGAGGCCAGCAGGTAGGTCAGTTCATCCCACGACAGGAACCACACTGGGGAGAACAGAGCTCACAAGACCTGTCACCTGCCAGGGGCTTCAGCTCCCCTGTGCCCACCTGCCCCAACCTCCCCAAATGCGGCCCCAGCCACCCTCCAGCCCATAGCCCAGCCCTCTCACACCCGACCACCAATTCCCATACCCCTCCTCGAGCCCGCCACCCATACACACACAGACACGCACACATGCATGCATGCATGCACACACGCACACACGTGTGCACACACACCCTTGCTGGACTGCTCGCTCAGCTGGGAACTGCCCCATGCCATGGTGCAGGGCAGACACCTCGTGCACGCGGAAGTCAGCCGGCCTCTCCTCTGAAGCCCCCACACCCTGACTGACTTGTCCCTCCCAGCAGGTCTGGTTTCCCTTCCCCGAGCTGTGTCTCCCACATCCCTGAAGGCACAGGCGCTCTAGCCGAGCTCACCTGCATAGCTCCGTCCCTGCCTCCTCCAGCTCCTGGGCAGACAGGGAGGCCCCAGCCGCCCTCAAGCAACCCAACGATGCCCGGATGCCTGCGAAAGAAGGAGTGTGCTGACCTTCTGCTCTGGCCAGCCCAGCCTGGCTGCACCTCACCCAAGAGCCAGCCGGGCTCATGTCCTGTGCATGGGACAGGGACCTGCCTTCCCAGGACCCCACAGCCCTAGCCTCAGACAAGGGCCCATCCCCCTAATTCTCTGCCCCGACCCATGTGACATCATCTCGGGGTCCCACCACCTCCATTTGTCCAGGATACCTTCCTAGAACAGCTCAGGTCTGCAAGGAGTGGGGGTCAACTCTGTGGCACCCCCGCACCCAGCCCCACAGGGGAGGGCATTGGCTCCTCCCAGCTTGGTCTCCCCCACCCATCTCAAGGGGAGAACCCAGCCTAGAGGATAGCCTCACAGGAGCTGACGGCCCCACCGCACACCCAAACGCTGATCATGTCCCCTGACCTCCTCGGACAGGGCCAGGGAACACTGACTCAATCCTGCTGACTGCCCTTGGGGTGGGGTAGGGGCAGGGCGCACAGACAGTAGAGTCTGTAGGGGCGGGGGCGGGGCTCTAGCAAGGCCTTGGAGCAGAGGCACAAAGGCCTGAAGCCACACAGCCCGTTGGATCGGGTGACCTAACCATTGCACCATCATCGCTGACCGCGCCCCCACCTCTGCCAAGCACCACAAGCCCCCCCTCAAGTCACTCCACTGTTAGGGGGCTGGGAAGAGGTTTGAGGCGGTGGCCTCCCCACACCACACTTGGGCACAGCAGGGCCAGGCAGGGGAGTGAGGCTGGGAGACGGGTGGGGAGGCTGCTGTGAGCCTGGTCCTGTGAGTCAGGAGGGGACGAGGGGGCAGGACGGTGTGAGCTCCCTTCCTCACCACCCACCTACACCCAAGGACGCCCGGACCAGAATCTCCAGTCTGGATCACCCCAGCCTGGGGGCTGGGAGCACCTTCACAGACCCTCCCCCTGCTGTCCAGCACGCTGTTCTCTCCTGCTGTTTTGAGTACCCCGTTGGTGCTCACAGGCCCTGGAAAGTACCTTGTCTGCCAGTCCTCCCCTTCACAAAGGGCGCCACACCCGACCCCAGGGCTCACCGCTGGGGAGGGGACTCACGACTGAGCACCTCAGGGTCACATGACCTGCACTGTCTCCACGGACTCCTGAGTACTCCCGCAAAGAACCCAGGGTCCTGCAGGCCAAGTCCTCCCACCCGCAGGGGGCATCTGCAGGAGCCCTGGGGTCTCCGAGCAGGCATGTGGGTCTGGGCACTGGCACCGGCAGACAGGTCCTCCGCCTTCCCAGGCCCAGGCTGCTGGGCATCCAGGGCAATAAACAGTAGGAAGGGGGAAATGACCCCATCCCACCAGTGCCGGCCCCGCCCCCTGCAGGGCATATGCTCACACTCTGCCTCTGTCGCTGCTCTGGGCTTAGGGAAGAGACACCTGCCGGGGCTTGCTGGGTGGGGCCAGGGACTCCCACATGCGCGGGCTGGACCTGTCTTCCAGGGCCCGAGTGGCCTGTCGCACCCTAGATCTGCCGCCGACTAGCCTGCTTTTTACTTACCATGTCTGGCTACCAGGCCAGGGCCTTCTGCCCCACCTCCACCCCAACCCCCCACACCCACAGGCGCACAGGGATGACTCAGGGAGCAGCTGGGCACCCCCCACACCCAAAGGTGCATGGAGATGACTCGGGGAGCAACTGGGCACCCCCCGGCTTCGTGCATACCATTTTTGTTTTTCTGAAAACTCTAGGCGGGGTCTTACTGGGCCCTGGGCTGGGTGGGCGGCCTTTAGGAAGCAGGCATCCTCAGCCTCTCCCAGCCCAGCCCCAGGAGGCTGTGTGAACACAGGAACCCTCGGCCTCTCTGTGTCTACCTGCCAGAGGCAGCTTTGTGGGGCCCTGGCCCCAGTACCCGCCCCAAACAGCCAGCAGCAGCGGGCTGAGGCCATCTGTGTCCCGGGCGTTCATGTCCACACCTCGCTGCAGCAGCATAGCAACTGCCTCTGTGCGCCCTCCCCAGGCAGCCATGTGCAGCGGGGTTTGGCCATTAAAGTCCACCAGGCTCAGGTCACTGCCCTGGGGTGACACAAGGACATGCGACCCCTGAGCAAGGGCCGGGCAAGGCCAGGTAGGCCATGGGGAGGGTGGGGTCCCTCTGAGGATGGGGCCCAGCACAGCCCCCGTGCCCACCCTCAAATCCACAGTGAGGCCCCGCCAGCTGGCAGGACGGCCCCACTGCCCAGTCTGGCAGACCAGGGTTTAGTGTGGTCAGTGGGGGGCTGAGAGGCCTTCCTGCCTGCAGGGGTCCAGAGCTCCCGGGCCGGGCATGGCTGGGGCTGGGCCCCAGGTGGGGGAGGCTCACCAGCTCCACCAGTGCCTGTAGCACCTCCAGGTCACCAGCTTGGGCGGCAGCACAGGCCAGGCTGGGTATCAGGGTGCTCCACAGGGCATCTGCCTCCTGGGTGGGGAAGGTGGCACCCTGGAACCCACACCTCCCTCTGGCGTCGGCAGAACCAGCGGTCCCTGGTGCTGTGTGACCTCTGCCAGCCAACACGCAGGGGGCCGAGGAGCCCACGGTGTGGGTGAGAAGGAACCTGAGCTGCCACGTCGGAAGGCCTGGGCTTCAGCCTCACCACCCCACCCCACGCAGGCCCACCTGGGACCCCTGCCCTTCAGCCTCACCACCCCACCCCACCCAGGCCTACCTAGGACCCCTGCCCCGGGAGCCAAGGCCAGGCCATGAGGCCACCATCCAGCCCTGTCCTCACCAGGTATGTGGCCAGGGCCTGCCACCCACCCTCCAAGACTCTCCCATCTGTCCCCACCGCTGTTGGAACAGAATCATAAGTTACCTGCATGAGGGGAGTGTGAGAAGGGGAGCCAGGCCCTTCCCCTAGAAGAAAGGCACTGCTCCGACAGCTACACCTTCCCAGAAGAGCCACCTGCCCCCAGCACCTGGCATCCAAGAGCTCCCCAAGATGCCAGAAGGCCGGGGTCCTGGCAGAGGCCCCATAGGTGCCACCATGCCCAGTGGGTGGCATGGCCTGGTGACCGGGCTGCCGCCTCTGGCCTGCCTCCATAGACCATTCAGGCCCCATGCAGCCGCCCTAACAACACCACACACACCAGCCCCTTCCATCTGCCCATCACCCACCCCAGCAGTTGCAGCAAATGGCTCACAAGACAGGTCCATCCCTGCATGGGGGAAACTGAGGCCTGGGGCAGGACCCCAGGCAGTGGGGAGCAAGGCTGTCTGGCCCACCAGGCCCCATGTCAGGCCTGCATGCTTGGCCTAGCAGCCAAGGGGGCATTTGTAGGGTGCACGGAGGCCCCATCCCCCTCAGACCCCAGGCCTTGGAAACACCCCTTCCTAGGTCTAGGCACCCCAGTTGTGCAGCGGACATGCTCAAAGGCTGGTCCTCATCTCTGGGTTCAGGTGGGGGCCTGGAACCCCTGATGCTCAGAGCCTGAAAGAGCCCAGAGCAAGCAGCCCCACCCCCTGACACCCGCCCGTCTTCTGGACAGACAGCTCCCTGGGCAGCCCCACACTAAGGCAGTGCTGCCAGTCAGAAGGCAGCGGCCTGCCAAGCCCTGGCCCCCAGGGTCCCTGCTGCATGCCCAGCGCCTGGTCCTTCCTGCATGCTACCCCATGGGCCCTGCAACCCCTCCTCCTGGGCCCCAGAACCCAGGCGTGCCTGGCTATTTGGGCTGGAATGATGGCTACAGGGGTTCGTGGCTGTCTGGTGCGTCCCAGGGGGACCAAGAGGGCGTACAGCCCCCAGCTGCCATTCAGGCCCACATGCCACACTATTACCTGGCCGCTGCTCAGACTGAGGAGCCAGGAGACCCACAGCCCAGCGTGGTGCCCTGCAGTGAGGGCCAGCGCTCCTCCACTGAGGGCAGCGTCATCTCCCCATGAAGGTCCTTGGTCAGCAGCTGGGGAAGAGAACAGAGGCGAAGTGGCTCCGTGAGGGCCGGATGTGCAGCCCAGAATATCCTGGAGGGCCAGGCTCCCGGGG
Source organism: Pithecia hirsuta (assembly GCA_963573645.1). Classification (NCBI taxonomy): domain Eukaryota; kingdom Metazoa; phylum Chordata; class Mammalia; order Primates; family Pitheciidae; genus Pithecia; species Pithecia hirsuta. The sequence goes on along the minus strand of CAUYLZ010095747.1, from coordinate 18,161 downwards.
CACAGGTGGGGATGCCTTCCGCCTGAGCCTCGGCCATGTGTGCTCCCCTCCTCGGGTCCCCTCACAGGGCCAGACCCACTCCTCGGCCCTACCAGCTCAGGGGCTCCAGGGGCCCCAAAGGCCTCTGCCCAGCCCTGGAGGCTGGCAGCCCAAGGGTCTGGGGCCAGCTGGGTCTGAGCCCCACCCTCTGGGAAGAGTGGAGGCAGGGGACGGTTTCCTGGCCACAGTTTGGGGAGCCTCAGGTCTCAGCGCAGGCTGAGAAGGCGCCAGGACAGGTGGAGCCTCAGCTGGGGGTTGAGTGAGGGCTGGTGGGTGCCTGGGCCTGGAGCTGCCCTTCCCCATGACGGGGCCACATCCCTCCCCTTCCCAAACAGGGCACACCCTGGGCCAGCCAGTCTCTTCCTGCGTCACCCCAGGCGTGCCCCTGGGAGCCAGCTGACACGCATGTGCACACCGAGAGGACCCCACAGCCCGAGGACACCCGCACCTCCTTCTTGTCATCCAGGCTCAGCCCCGGCTGGCCCAGCACATATGCCAGCTTGGCCAGGGCAGCCTCTGACGTCATGTCGAAGCCTGAGATGACGCCAGCTGCCACCATGGCCTGCAAGGAGGGGGCATGTGGGCAGGAAGGGCATTCATCACGGCCCCCAGCCTGTGACAGGTGGGTCAGAGCCCGCCTCTGCCATCCCCTTCCCCGCTAGGCCCTGCTCTCCCGGTCCTATCATGCCTGCTGCATAGTCTGTGGTCACAGCCCCCTGGAGGCAGTGGGTACAATTGACAATGACCAGGCCACGCCCGGTCGCCACCCTCAGCTCCTGCAGCAGGTCGGGCTTGCTGGGTCCATTCCCTGAGCCGAAGGTCTCCATGACCACGCCCTTCATGGGAGGCTGCAGGAATGCCCGAACCTGTAGGATGGTGGGGGCCGGATGGTAAGGGTCTCCACCCTGGGCACCACCAAGGCCTGCCCTGTGCCCTCCCAAGGAAAGGGACCCCAAGCCAGAGGCAGCCAGTGCCCACTCTGCTCCCAGGATAGTGGGGCTCCCAGCAGGCGGGCATGGCTGCTGCCATCTAGAGAGACTGCTCCCCCCACATTCTCCCAAAGGGCCACCCTATTTGTGGGAACGAAGGCCTTATGTGGCAGAACACTGCGGAAACATTTCAGAGAGGCGGGAGAGGAGCTGAGAAGGGTCAGAGGCCCCAGCCCTAACACCCCTGCCCAGCACAGCAGGGGGCTCTGAGCCGGCTGGAATCTGGGGGAGGACCCATTAGTCCCGTAGGAGCTGCACACCAGCCCTGCCCGCTCCCTGAAGGCTGAAAAGCACTGAGCACAGGAGACAGGACAAGGGACAGGGGATGGGGAACAGGGGACAAGGGATGGGGGACAAGGGATGGGACAGGGGACGAGGGACAGAGGAGAGGGCCTCGGGCCAGTGGGCCACACTGTGGACATCTCAGGTCCATGTGGGGTCTGCACTGGCTGGTGAGGGCCCCAGGGAGCCTGGGAGCCGTGGGAGCTGCAGAGGGCTGGGGCTCAGGGCCACAGGGCAGGAGGGCCAGGGCGGTCCCTACCAGGGCAGTGGGGATCCCGGGGTAGAGGCGCAGCAGCCCCATGTCCTGCTCCATGCTGCCATGCACCACCAGCTCGGCCTTTCTGCCAACCCTCCACACCAGCTCCTGTTGACTTCGGGGACAGGGGAGGGCCTGTGTGGCATCTGCAGGTCTCCCGCCAGCCGAGACCCCCACCCAGCGCCTGGCCCTCTGCACAGCTGCCTCCCCCCTTGCTTTCAGAGCCCTGAGAGCCTTGGAACCTCAGCGCCCGCCCCTGCCCTGCTTCCTCTCCCACAGGCAAATCCCCCCAGGCCTCGGCGCATTCCACACTGTGCCAGGCTCCACAGTGTGCACGGGACTGAGGAGGAGGTGCCTGCCGGCCAGCGAGAACCCCATGGCGGAGCAATGGGTGAGGCAGCCTCAAGGGTGATGGCCCAGGGAACCTCTGCAGGCCAGGCAAGGGGGCAGGAAGGTCCGCAGAAATGGAGGTCTAGCTGCGTCTTGCAGGCTGGGTGGGCTTCGGGTGGGCGCTGCAGAGGCAGGTGGGCAGGCGGGCCCAGCTGGGGAGCCACCGGCACTCACTGCGCTGGGTCACACAAGGGGCAGCATCATCGGGCCAGCCAGCCTCCTCCACCCCTTGCCAGGCCCCGCTGTGCCCACTGCCCACCCAGTCAGTGGATGAATGAACGGATGAATGATGTTTCGGACCCCTCACCTCTGGGGAGAGAAGGCCTCCATCTGATTCACCCCAAAATCCTAATGTGTGCCCATCACCCCCTCCCTATGCCCAGGGCGGGTGATGGCGGTGGTGCAGGCCCCAGGGAAAGGGAAGAGGGGTGGATATATGAGGCCAGTGCCCCTCAAACCCAGCGATGCAGAGGAGCTCCCAGAGGGCCCGCCTGTGCTCGAGCTGAAGGCCGCCGCTCTGGCAGCACTTGACCGTCAGGGCTCTCCCGACCTTCCCACTCCACCGTGGGTTGAGGTGGGGGGCTGACGCCACAAGCCCAGCTCCCAACCCCTCAGAGGCCAGCGCGGAGGATGGAGTCCGTGCCCTCAGCCCCTATGAACACTCACAGAAACCTCCCTCTGAGCAGGGCCGGACACCAGCACTCCCACCACACTGTGGGGCATCAGAGCCTGCCCAGGGCAGTCAGCAACCTGAAGGCCCAAGAGCCCAGCCCAGAGAAACCAAGGCCTGAGATGGAGAAGGGCCTGGGCACCTGGAGAGCCCAGCACAGTGCCGGGACAGGAAGCTGGGCAGCGGGACCCCCGCACAGGGCCCTTCCCCCGTTCACAGGTGGATGTCCACCCACGTGTCCCCGGCTACTTCTGCCAGAGCCGCCTGCATGTGATAAAAGGACTTTCCTGGCATGGTGGAGTTGAAGAGGGCAGATGTGGAGTGCTGGGGATGGCGGGGAGCAGGGACCCGGCCGTGAGCCTCCCAACCCCACCAGAGGCCATGGCATCAGCCACAGACCCACACGACAGTGGCAAGACGTCCTTTAACCAAGGGCACGCGTCTCAGCTGGACAAGCAGATGAGGCGTCCGCAGCGGGGAGGAGAGGCACTGCTGCCATCAGCAAAGCGCTGTGGCTGCAGAGGGGGCTACGCGGGGACATGTGGGGCCATGCCCACCCTGCACTGACCCTCACCTCCTGAGAGTCTGTAGAGGCCACCCCTGCAGCCTGTCATTGCCACTCAGGCCTCCTGGAGGTCAATGGAACGACTGCCCCATGCCCAGGGGCAGAGAGGAGGGCTGGTGGCCCTATGGCCAGACAAGGCCTGCTGGTTCAGCCCCATGCCCCCAGGAGGGTCATGGCCCTGTTTCACAGGGAACTTGGCGCAGGAGCCAAAGGGTGTAGTCTGGGGCCTCAAAGCTGACGTGGCACAGCTGGGGCAGCTGGGACGTGTCTGGGAGGGAGGTGGCTTCTCCCAGTGCACAAGGAGGGCTCTGGGGCTCTGCATTGGGGTGACCACGGCTGGTGAGTGACAGGCCTGGCCTGACCCCACAGCAATGCTCCCTTCTCCACTCTCCTCTGCTCCAAGGGTCCCAGCAGGGTGGGCCAAGGCCAGGGTTCCGCACAGAACGGTAAGGGTACAGGATGTGAGTGGGGGTGACAGTGTGGTCTCCTCGGACACATGGAAAGGACAGGGCCAGCAGGGCCTCCCCGAAGCCTCCCACGCATCCCCCCCACCCCATGGCACCAAGCAGACTGTGGCCAGGAGCACCAAGTCGACTCCGGGACCAGCCCAGTCCTCACTTCCCAGACAATAGGTAAGAAGTCCAAGACAAGCCTTTGACAGGGTGCTGGCAGCCAGCACCCTGGCCCAGCTGGCTCAGGGAGGGTGGGGGTGCGCATTGCCAAGCCATGCCTCTCCCCAAGGACCTCAGCAGCTACGCCCTGAGCAAGACCTGGGCTTTCTCAACACTAGGTGCCGGAACCCGCCCGGCAGCCTGGCATCAGGTTCCCACACCCACCTGCACATGAGAAACACTCTGGGGGGTGGGGGCTGGGGCCAGGGCAGCCTCCCGTCCAGCCTAGCCTTCATGCTGTACCCAGGAGCTGCTCTGCCACCCCGGGCCTCTGGCTGGTGTGTCTTGAGCCCCATGGCCTGCCCAGGCTTGGCACTCGTGCTGGCGGAGTCCCTGGAACCCAGAGCATGGGCCTCTGTGCCCTGTGGGCAGGGTCCACCCACCAGCAGAAACTCCACTCTGAGCCCCAGATAAGGTGTGAGTCAGGCACCGTGGGGAGCCGGGACCACAGCACAGCTGCCCACACCTCTAGCTGCTCCTTCTCCCTGGGCTGGAAGGGCTGCGTACCTTCATCCAGCGTGGGCAAGTACCCCACCAGCACCAGCTCACAAGCCACCTCCTCCAAGAAGCCTTGTGGGCTGCCCCGGCTTCAGTGAACAAGTGGGCCCCGGCCCAGGCCCCTGAGACCCGGCGCTGCAACGCGTCAGACACGCTGATGTGTACCGGCCTCACACTCCCTAGAGGGTGCTGGAGCCAGCCGCAGGAAGAAGGCACCGGGTGAGAGCCGGAACAGGAGTCAGCCCGCAGGCCTGCGTCTGTGCCTCCCTGTGGGAGCCTGCCTCTCTCGGCCTCAGTTTCTCGCCTGCAGAGCCAGGCATTTTCCTCTGTCCTGTCCTGCCGAGGGGCCCCAGGGCAACACGAAAGTCTACCACAGAGCCAGATCTCAGACACACGGCTTGTCTTGAGAAGTGAAGACACTGGGTGCTTGTCCACAGGCCAGGGCAGAACCAAGGCAGGCCAAGTTCCAGCCAGGCACGGTGCCCTTACATTCTGCTGAGTCGCAGCCACCAGCTCCCTGCAGCAGCCCTTCCCTGGCACCAGCCCTGGGCAAGCACCTGGCCCTGCTCTCTCCGGGCTTACTTGTGACATCAGCGCCCATGGTGGCCAGAGGCAGCAGGTTCGGGGAGCAGAAGGCCACAAACCTCCGAGCGTCCACCTTGGTCATCCAATTGCCCCGAAACAGCTGATTCTGGAAGAAGAGGCAGACCTGTAGGACGGGAGCCACCGTGCTCAGAGACGATCAGCCTGTCCCCAACCCCCCGCCCTCCAGCTTCCTCCCTTCCATCAACCGGTTGCCCAGACCCAGGGGGAGGCAGGACTGTAACCCCACCCACCGCAGGCAGAGACCTTCCTGGGAGCAGGTACTGCCCACCTCAGGCCCTTCCCTGCCCTGCCACTTACCACCAGGCCAACCGGAGCCTGCAGGGGCCGGGGAACCCCAGGGCCTGGGGTGTGCACTGGCTGGGTGGCAGGAGGGGCACCGTCCTTCCCTCCCTTCCCGCCTGCCCACTGCCCCCATCCCTGCTCCTCAGGGAGCCCTGGGACCTCGTCCCAAAGGTGCATCGAGCACGGCTAATCTGGAGGCCCCCGCCCATGGCGAATGGGAGTCCCCCAGACCCCTGCTTGGCACCGGGCTATAGTCAAGCTGCTCAAGGGCCTTGGGTAAAGCCCCCGCCCCAGGGCGGGGAGATCTCTGTACACATCTTCCTGGGGCACCACACACAACAGGGACAGGCATGCAAGAGGGAAAACGGCGCCCTTCAAAGCCATGCTGGCTGCCTATTTTTATGGAAACTTACATACATATCTCTAACGTAAATATCCCTGATATCAGACCTAGGAGACAGTGCACCCAGCTACTGGCAGTGGCGTCTGGGGAGGGGCTGGGGGACTTTCTTTCCCGGCTGTTCTCCAGGACCCGCCGCTGCCCCACCTCCACATGCACCAGGGCGGGTACCTCTGGAATCACATACTGGCCAGCCATGAGCAGTGCCCCCAGCAGGTTCTCACGGCCGTCGCTCTACAGGGTGTGGATGGGCACCTGCGGGAGAGGCCGGGGAGGAGCTGCGGCCTGGGAAGCCCGGAAGAAGCCCGGGATGCCCGGCTCATCTCTCCAGGCAGACCCCCAGGCCCAGCCCAGGAGCCCCAGGCAGGGTGTGGGGGAGAAGACAGGCAGGCTTGGACTGCAACGCACAGCCTGCAGATGGGAATACTGGGGAACGGGGCGCTCAGAGCAGCTGGGCAGTAAGCCCATCTCCAAGGCCGCCAACCACAGCTGTCCCTGAAGACGATGCCAGCCCGCACTCAGGGCCTCAACCCCCCCACCAGCTCCCTCTACAGGTCCAAGTGCACAGTGCTGTCAGCAAAGGCCAGCAGGTCCCCACACTGGAGAACACATCACAGGCCTCCCAGCCCAGCTGCCTGGCCCTCAGGACAGATCCCTCGCTACCCCAGCAGAACTGTGGGCTGAGTGGAGGGTGATGGGGTGAGGGGTGGGTGGGCTGGGATGTGGAGGAACTGCCGGGGATGCCAGTGCCCCTCCCACAGCTGCCTGTGTCTGGCATGGGCAACCGTGCCCTGTGGTTGACTGAGTGGTGCATCCCAGGAGGGCACAGGTGGGCAGGACTGCACGGGGGGAGGGGAGCGTGTCTCTGCACAGGTCTTCAGGGGGAGGCGGCCAGGCAGTGGTCAGTGCAGGGCCTCTGGAGGGAGAGAGCCCTGGCCAGGGCAGCAGTCCTGGGTCCTGGGTCCTCCCTGGCTCAACCCTCATGTAGTGTGTGGCTGTGGGTGAGCCCCTGGCCTATGAGCCTCAGTTTCCCCAATGCAGGCCAACATCAGGGTTAGGAAAACACGCGTGTAATTGTTCCTGGGGCCTGCAGTGCTCATTCCTGGGGCCAGTGTGCCCTTGGTCCCCATGGAAAGGCCCAGGGGACATTCCGCTCTCCTGGGGCTAGGGAAGGTCTGGGAAGAGGAGAAGCAGCCTGAGCCCTGTCCCTCCTGAGCCCTGTCCCTCCTGACCCCTGTCCCTCCTTCTTGGGCTCCGGGGCAGGAGGCACTGCTCCGACGCTAACAGGTCTGTGCAGCCGACCCCAGGAGACCCTGGAGGGAAGAGGGAGACGGCGCCGGGCAAGCAGAAGGGGGTGACTGAGCCGCCTCCCCAGATGCACCCGGCCGACCTCCTAGGAGAGCCTCCATGGAGCTTTCTGGAGCTGCCACCAAGCTCAAAGGGACATGGGTACTGGTTTCCCACGTGAGATCTTGGCCTCAGCTGTGGGAAAGGATCCCAGAGGACCCAGGTGCCCACTGCCACCCACAGGCAGCAGGGACCCCAGTCAGCCCCCAGCAGACCTCCCTGCCACCTCTCCACAAATCCAGTTTACCAGAACACTCCACTGGCCTTGGCTTGTGGGATTTTGTAGGGTTAGGGTGAGGGAGGCGGGGAAATCGTGCGCCAGGGGCCCCAGGATGGCATCGCCTGGAACCACAGTGGGTGGAGAAAAGAGAGGGGCCAAGGCAGGGTGACCAAAGAGGGCAAAGAGAGGGGCCAAGGCTGCTCTGTGTTTGGCCACCCTGCTGCGCAGACATCGAGGTGGGCAGCAGCTTCGAGGAAGCATCGGGAGGAGAGGAAGGGATGCCTGGTGTCCCCAGGGCCAAGGTGGGCCTGGCTCTGGGTGCTCTGGGACCTCACAGCTCCCAGGGCCACCAGCAGGAGAGGACTCCACCCCTGGGGCAAGTGGCGCTGGCACCCGGGCGGGACCTGAGCAGTCGCGAGCCCCAGCACCAGCCCTGCAGCAGCCACCTCAGTGAGGACAACTGTCTTCTGCAGGTTCTCCAGCATGAAAGACAGCACCAAGGCGGCGAAGGCCATGGTGTGCGTGCCATGGATGACCACAAAGCCGTGGTACCGCTCATAGTGCCTCTGCAGGAGGGGTGAGCTCAGGCAGGCCGGCTCCTCAGGGAGCGGGTGTGGGGGAGGGTGCAGCATCAGGAGAGGGCCTAGAGGCAGAGGGGGGACTGGGGGAAGCGCCCATGGCACCCCAGCCCGGAAGGCCCTCTCTGGAAGGTGAGCCCCTGGCGTGGGGTCTGGGGACCCCCACGCTCTCCCTGCCCCGAGGCTTCTGTGCCACTCAGGTGCGCCCACCACATGGGGGCTCCCCTCAGAGCATGAAAGAATGGGTCCCTCCAAGGGGCCTCTGCGTATTCCCCAAGGGTGGGAGCACCTCTCGATGGCAGCAGGGGGCTGTGGAGGTACATGAGCCTCGCAGCCCAGAGCACAGGTCAGGCAAGGACACACGGTAGGAACAGGGACCCCTACAGGGTCAAGTCACCGCCATGGCCAGGAGCCAGCAGGTTATCCGGCAGGTTGCCTGAATCTGGACCTGGGCAGGTGGGCAAGACACTGAAGGGCAGCAGTGAGGCTGGCCACTCAGGGACGTCCTCCAGCCACCACACCCCAGAGGGTGGCTAGCCCAGGCAGTGGCTGCCAGGGCACCATTCCAAGAGCCCAGAGCCCCATACCAAGCCTGGGCGTCCTGGTGGGCCATTAAAAGACCAAGCATTGTAGGCCTGGGAACTGCAGAGGAGCTGAGGCAGAGAAGGGGAAGGGCACCCTCTGCTGGCCACTCGTGGAAAGACAGCAGGCTGGGCCACCTGCACTGAGAAGGCCTTTCTTTGTGAGGCTGGGCAGGGCACCCTCGGTGGGCCTCAAATGCAGTCAGGCCTGGCCTGTGGGGGCTGCCGGCCACAAATGGAGCAGCCTGTCCTGGGTGGTGCTGCCCTCCACCCTGCTGCTGGGCAGGGGAAGCCCAGATGTTCCCACTCAGGGGAGCAGGGGGTTTGTAAGGGGAGCAGGTGAGAATTGGGACTGGAGGGGCAGGAAGCTACCACCCAGTGGAGGCGTCCTATGATGGCAGAGAATGGAGAAGGAAAGCTGATGGGGGGGAGCAGTTCTGCCTGCAGGGGAGGGGGGCGGTTCTGCCTGCAGGGTGAGCACACAGGTCGTTATAAACCACAAGACTCTGCCAGAGGTGCTGTGGTCCTAAATCCACCAAGACCCCAACTGGGGACGGGACAGACAGAGGGCAGTGAGCAGGTCACCAGCCAGGTACAAGGAGCTTGTCTGCCCTCGAGATAGCATCGCACACCACACCCCAGGTACTAACAGGGACAGGCTAAGATAGCTGTTCCCACTGTGTCCTCGCCTGGAAGTCGACGTGGCCCTATACGCCCATCCCCAGCTTGCATGGGGGAGAGGGCCTCAGAGCCTTGCCCCCAACTCTGACACGTGGACCCTGCCCTTTCCTGAAGCTGCCATTTCCAGATGCTCCCAGATCCCAGGCTGGGCACGCCAACTCCACCCCAGACCCTGCAGCTCCTCACCTGTCCGAGTGTTTCTGCAGGCCACTGCCCATCCACCAGCCCCGCCCATACCCGCAGCCCCGCCCATACCCACAGCCCCGCCCACACTCCACAGCCCCACTCACACCCCACAGCCCCACCCACACTTAGCCCCACCCACTCCCCACAGCCCCACCCACAACGCAGCCCCACCCACACAACACAGTCCCACCCACACTCCACAGTCTTACCCACTCTCCAGCCCCACCCGCACTCCACGGCCCCGCCCACGTCCCACAGCCCCACCCAGCACTCCCCAGCCCCACTACCTGGATGGTCTGGGCAATGCGAACCCACTCAGCGATGGTCATGTCACGAGTCGAAGAGGCGCTGGCACTCCAGCACGGTGTAGAGGATCCTCTGGTTGGGGCTGGCCGGGCTGCGGGATGAGAGCAGTAGGAGGAACAGCAGGCTCCAGCTCTGCACCTCCTCCTGCTCTAAATCCCCTGACCTGCTCTGTTCCCCTCTGGCTGAGCTGGGGCCCCTACACCAAGGGCTCTGCACACAGCAAGTTCTCAGCATTGCAGCTACAGGTCCCAGCCTCCTTCCCACCTGCAGCCCCCTCCCACCTGGAGCCCCCTTCCACCAGGAGTCCCCTTCCCACCGGGAGCCCGCTTCCACCAGGAGACCCCTCCCACCTGGAGCCCCCTTCCCACCGGGAGCCCCCTTCCACCAGGAGCCCCCTCCCACCTGGAGCCCCCTCCCACCTGGAGCCCCCCTCCCACCTGAAGAACCTCTCCCACCTGGAGCCCCCTCCCACCTAGAGCCCCCCCATAGGGGTGAGGGCTTGGGCCAGGATAGGACGCTCCCAGCAGTCCTCTTCTGACACCAGCTCAGAGAGGCAGCTGGGACCAGCCCCCACCCAAGCAGGAGAGGATGCTTGGAGGAAGCTGGCCTGCGGTGGCTGCAGCAGTCAGCCACCACGAGGGTGACTGCCAGTTCACCCCAGCTGTGTGTGGGTCAGTTCAGGGAGCTGGGCCCAGAGCTGAGAAATGGAGGGACCTCCCTGCTGGGGGCAAGGCCACCTGGGACAGCCGGCTCCTGAGATACAGGGTCCCTGGACAGGGACACCCCCATCACACTTGCCGAACCAGCCTGGCTGGGGGTGTGGAAGGAGGGTGAGCGGGGAAGGTGGGACCAGGCACAGGGGCACCCGCAGGCCCTGCCCTCCTCCCAGAGCACTGCGAGGCTCAAGTGCTGGTGGAAGGCGGCTGCTGGTCAGTCCTAAAGCCCCCTAAGGTGCGTGGATGTCGGAGATGGCGGTGAGCAAATGGCTCATGTGGGCCTGGCCAGCGGTGCCCAGCCTCGGGATCGGCGCCCCCCGAGCAGCCATGCCCTGCCCGGGACTGGGAGGAACCCACACTCACGGCAGCACCAGGGTGTCCTCAGGGAGGCTGAGGGCTCGGGCGTGCTCCTCATCATGGAACACGGGCAGCGTCCTCAGGGTAGCAGCTAGGCTCGTCTCAGGCAGGAGCACTGCGGGCAGAGTCCGGGTGGACAGTGGGGTCAGGGGCTGGCAGCCATGGCCTCCTCCTCCTCCCTGAGGGGCAGGACTAGAGCTGGTGGAATGGGGCTCCAGCCTCATGAAAGTCAGAGACTGGGAGGAAGGGCTACGCCTGCCCTGGGACCCCTCAGAGTGGAGGCCGCTGACTCCTGTTTAGAAGTCATCACTTCCTGCCTTGGACCCTTGGTGATTCCTCATTTCGCACCTGGACAGCCCCAGGAGCTCTGCTCAGGTCTCCAGCGGCTCCACCCAGGCCCTGCCCCTGCCCCCTCCCTTTCTCCAAATGCTCGGTCCACATTTCCCATGAAGACCCCTGGGGCTCAGCCTTGGCCTCACTGTGGATGTGCTGCGGGATCGGCCTAAAGTCCTGCCTCATCCCCACTTCTCACACAGTAGGTGCCTCAAGGCCCAGATCAGGGCACCACCACCACCAGGAAGCCCTCTCAGATGCCCAGGCTGTAGTGCTGTTCCCACATGCTCCCTCACTGGCCCTTAAGCTCCCAGAGGGCACGGGCTCTGTGTGACTCCCTGGGTCCAGCCCAGGTCCCCTCCCCCAGCTCCCAGACCTGGAGGGGCTAGCGTACAGCAAGTGCAGACACGTTGACCCCACCCCTGGCAGCTCTGCCACCTTCCTGCAGCCTCTGCGTCTCAGTTCTGCCCCCTAAATGGACACCTGGCCACACCACTCATTCCCTGGGGCCAGCCGCTCAGTACAAAACCCTGACCCCTCAGCCACCCCTCCAGGGCCTCCAGCCAGCCCCAAAGCCCCTTCCTGGCCCTCCCTTCCCTCCCCCAGCAGCAACGCCCCATCCTGTCCTGCAGCCCCAGCCAGGGTCACCTGCTTTCCCCCTTCGCCCTCTGCAGCCATACCCGTCTCCTGTCACCGGTTCACAAATTAACCCCAAACTTGGGCTTTAAAGCAGCCCCCTCTAACGTCCCTCCAGCTGCTCCCCTCCCCGCCGTCCCCCTCCGCCGCTGGGTCAGCCAGGTCTCTACATCTCTGACTGCTAAGCCGCTGGCCCCGGGACATCGGCCCCATTGGCCCCGTGGAGGTTTGCGGCACCCACGGTCTCCCCTGACCTTGCACGAAGCCCCATGTGCCCCCGGGGACATTTCCGGAGTGGACAATGCAGGTCGGCTGAGGTGCAGCTGCTGACAAAATCATCCCCGCCAGCAGGCTCGGCCAGCAGACGGGGGAGCCCTCGTGTGTCTGTCTGCCCGTCCACCCTCTGAGGGGCCAAGAGTGCAGCCAGGACACGGGCCGCCGGGACATAGGCCTGGACTCGCTGCCGGGTGAACCCCAAGGACCCAACCTCAGACCCCAGGCATCAGGGGGCTCAGCATCCACCCCAGTGTCCAGGTGTCCCCATCTCATGTGTGGTAGGCTGGAAAAGGACCCCAGATGTCCACATCCCAGAGTGGAGCGTGGTGCCTCACACCTGGAATCCCAGCACTTTGGGAGGCCGAAGCGGGCAGATTGCTTGAGGTCAGGAATTCAAAACCAGCCTGGCCAACATGTCGAAACCGTCTTTACTAAAAATACAAAAAGTAGCTGGGTGTGGTGGCGGGCACCTCTAGTCCCCAGTACTCAGGAGGCTGAGGCGGGAGAATCAGCTGAACCTGGCAGGCAGAGGCTGCAGTGAGCCAAGATCACATCACCGCACTCCAGTCTGAGTGACAGAGACTCTGTCTCAAAAAAATTAAATACATAAAAAATAAAAAAGATGTCCACGTCCCAATCCTCCGCACCTGTGAGTGCCACCTCCTATGGAAGCGTCTTTGCGGATGTGATGATGTTAGGGGCTGTGAGGTGGGAGGTGGCCCCGGAATGTCCAGGTGGGCCCCAAATGCTTCTCACGTTTCCTTATAGGAGGGAGGCCACAGGGCACCAGGAGGCAGGCCACATGGAGAAGGCCGTGTGACGACGGGGCAGAGCGGCCCTTGGAGATGCTGGCCTGGATGACTGCAGTGATGCGGCCACAGGCCAAGGAGTGCGGCCGCCACCGCGCAGCGGAGGTGGCAGGGCGGCTCCTCCCGCAGAGCCTCGAGAGGGATCGGAGCCCTGTGGCACCTTGGCTCAGCCTGGGGAAACCCCTCTCAGGCCCCGGCCTCCAGAACCAAGAATAAACTTCGGCGTTGTTCAACTGCCCAGCACAGTGGCAGCAGGAAACGAAATGTCACTCTCCATCCTCCGGCAGGTGAAGCTGGGGTGTCTGTGGAAGTCTGCGGACCCGCTCACGGGAAGGTGGCAGGGGCACATGTGGTCTGGTTTTGTGGGCCATGCTCACATTGTGCAAGGTGACTCGTGGGGCAGCAGCTTCCTGGAACTTCCAGGAACACTGCAGCATGGTGACGCGGTCAGGCCGGAGGAGGATGTGGGCCCTGCTTTCCCTGCCGGGGGAGGTGTTGGCAGCGCAGGCGAAACTGGCCAAAGAAAGACAAACTCCCTTGGTGTCCTGTTCTCTCTGAGCAAGACTCCGCACATGTGCTTTGGTAGGGGTTGTTTCGGCTCATGCCTGTAACCCAGAACTCTGGGAGGCTGACGCAGGATGATCATTTAATCCCAGGAGCTCTGGGCAAATTTTTTTTTTTCTTTTTTTGTTTTTGAGACAGAGTCTCACTCTGTTACCTCCAAACCCAGGGCTCAAGCAATTCTTGATTCTCCTGCCTCAGCCTCCCGAGTAGCCAGGATTATAGGCGTGTGCCACCACACCCAGCTAATTTTGTATTTTTAGTAGGGATGAGGTTGCACCATGTTGGCCAGGCTGGTCTCAAACTCCTGACCTCAAGTGACCTGCCCGCCTTGGCTTCCCAGATTGCTGGAATTACAGGCACAAGCCACCGTGCCCGGCCAAATTCAAACCTATAATATCGCCAGGAAACTTTTCTTGCCAAGGTGCACTCGGACCACTTTCCGATGCTGGGGCTCCGACCCCTCCCCCAGCAGTCAGTTATGAGCATCAGCAGCCATTCCAACAGGCGTGTAGGGGCACCAATTTGTTTTGTTTGTTTGAGACACAGCCTTGCTCTGTCACCTAGGCTTGAGTGCACTGGCACTATCTCAGCTCACTGCAACCTCTGCCTCCCAGGTTCAAGCAATTCTCCTGCCTCAGCCTCCCCAGTAGCTGGGACCACAGGTGCCCACCACCACATCTGGCTTTTTTTTTTTTTTTTTGTATTTTTAGTAAAGACGAGGTTTCACCATGTTGTCCATGGCTGGTCTCGAACTCCTGACCTCAAGTGATCCGCCCACCTCGGCCTCCCAAAGTGCTGGGATTACAGGCGTGAGCCATCGCGCCTGGTCAGCCAGGGCAATTTCTTTTATTGTTTTAAATAAACATCGGCTTTCACACCTAACTCTGATTTTGTAACTTGTATTACTTTTCTCAATGAGGGCCCTCCAAAAGCTTCAAGAGCTCCAGAACCGGAACCATCCAGCCCCTGCCTGGGACCTCTTCCCCAGCCCAGCCAGGCAGGGGCCCGAGTTCGCTGGTGACCCGGCAACTCCTAGGCCCCCTGGCAAGCACCTGGAAGGGAGGCTTTGCTCACTAGGACAGTGGGCGCCGTGAAGCCAAGCTTAGGCAGACAGGCTGTGAACATGTAGCACCCATTCGGGAAGGAGGTCCAGGCCAAGAGCACAGAGGCCACTGCAGTGACCGAGAAGCCACGGGCGTCACTCCACCGACAGTCTTGGCTGCTGGGACCCTTGTGGCCAGTGGGCAGGGAGCTGCTCTTAGCTGCCTGGCCCCAAAGCTCTGCCCTCCCTGCTGTGCCTGCCAGGAGCCAGGCTCAGCTCGGGCAGGCCGGCAAGCAGGTGGGGTTCCCAGCTTGCACAGGAAGCCTTCAAATTTCTCCGCTGCACAGAATGTGGCCACTGATGCCAGCTTGGGCTTGGGGTTATCAGCTCTTTTTGGATTCACTATGCCCTTTGACCTGTGATACCTTAGATGAACTCAGAGAAGGGGTAGGTCTAGGGCTGTGCCCACTGGCATCGCCTCTGCCCTCCCTGAACTCTGGCAGGGCTCCAGGTGTGCAGCGTTCTACCCACAGGCCACTGCTGACCAGCAGGCGCAGAAGCCATTCCAACAGCAATCAAACAGCTTTACTGTGGCAAACCCATCACTCCCCTCGCACCTCTCCGGGAAGGCCAGAGCCCACGTCAGCAGTGCGGAGGGAATAAATTACTGGCGTCTAGCAGGGCTGGACCTCAGCACTCATGGGGGCGTGGAGGTGCCTGGCTCCCTCCCTGGCCTGTGAGTGCTGCCCTCCCTCCTGGAAGCCTCATCACTTCCCACACCATAAGCCTCTGCACATCCCAGAAGGACGCCTGATTGCCGTCACATAGCAGAGCTGGCCCGAGGGCCCCTGGTCTCCCACAGCCCCGGCCCCTGGCTTCCCCGCTGCTCCATGGCTGTGGGTGGCCCCTCATCAGGGAGACGGTGGAGACCAGATCTCCTGTCTCTCCTTCATCCTCTGGGCTGAACCCATGTGCTCCCTAGAAGCCTTTCTGAAGTGGAGAGGGTGAGCAGTGAGGATGCCAGCCACCCAGAAGCCTGCAGCCTGGAGCCAGGAGATGCTGCCTCCTCCTGTGATAAGAGAGAACCTCGCCTTCACAGGAGCTCTTGACACGCACCACCCTCGCTGGCTGGGACAGGCTGGCTTCTCGGAGCTCATGAGGGTTCCGAAGGGGCTCGTTCCTGCAGGGTCCTGGAAGCGGACACCCCACATGGGTCAGCTAGCAACTGCTGGGGGTGACCTCGGAACCACATGAGGACAGGCTGCTGGGCACAAGCCAGGGCCTGCTGGCCTCCTCTGGCCGGAGCCTGGAGCCAGTGCACAGAGCACCAAGGACTCTCAGGAGGCTGCTTCAGGCCTGAAGACTGACACCCCACACCCAGTTTCCAGCATCGAAGTCTCTCATTCCCCACCCAGACACAGGACCTCGAAGCCAGAAACACGGTGCACGCGTGTGAGCGTGCCCACAGGCTGCTGCGGTGAGCATGCGGGGCCCGGCACAACAGGTGTGTGGGGCGGTTGCAGTCAGAGTCTGCCTATCCCTGCAGCTCCAGTCCCAAGAACTATGTGTTGAGCTCAACAAAACTGCAGTTGGCCACACACCAAGCCTGGAGGGGTAGCGTCAGGGGCGTCAGACGAGGCCCAGAGTCCACGGATCTAGTCCCCACTTGGGGGCAGCTCTGGCCGGCTCCAGCTCACTGGGCTCCCCCACTCTCTCGTGTACCTTGCAGGGCTGTGCCTGGCCTGGCGTGGCCCTCTCCCACCTTTGTGCTGCAGGCCTTGTGTCCTCAGAGAAGCCCTCCCTGGGCCACCCCAAAACTCCACACCACCCACACACTGGGCCCTGGCAAATCCCACCCCTGGGACTAGCTCCTTAATGCATGCCAACCCTTCAACAGCAGCCTCTGTCACTGGCTTGTGAGGGCCAAGCACAGGAACCGTGTCACTCTGTCAGTGGAGTGTCACACAGGGGCGTTTGCCAAGCTGTGAATGACTTTGTCCCAGTCACAGGCAGAGGCAGAGGGCAGAAGAGGCTCCCGGGAGCTGGACAGCCACGTTCCTGATATCTGCGCCCCTTGACGGCGAGCCCCACTGGGCTTTGTCTCCTGGGCTGGGCACGGAGTGGGCCTCCCAAGGGGTCTGTACCGGCCACAGAGCGGCGGGTGGAATCTGAGAGCACCAAGAGAGTACTGGCGGCTTCTGAGCAGCGACTTCAGTGAAAAGGGGTGGCCAGGAGGGGCAGCTGCCAGGGAACAGGCCGTGAGAATGGATAGGGAAAGGAGGGGCCGGGAAGTGGTTGGCAGACTGGTAAGGGACAAGAGAATGTTGTGGTCAAGCCAGGGGAGGCCCTGGGGCTCTGGCAGAGCCAGAGAGGGTCCCAGCTGCGTCAGCAGTGAGAGCTTCGGTGGGCATAAGCAGGAGTGTGGGGAGAGGGGCCGGGCTGGGGCAGCAGGGAGTGGGAGGAGGAGGAGTTTAAAGGGCTCCCGAGGGAAAGGCAGCCAGAGGACCGTGGAGGGTTGCAAAGAGGTTGGAGATGGGCCGAGGGGGCTGTCCTGGCCCCGAGGAGGGAGCACCCTACATCACAGCAGCGCCCGCGTGGGGGCCCCAGGCTCCTCCTAGGGGCGCCCGGGCATTCAAGGGGCTCCAGTGCAACCGTCCTCTCACCATCCTGGTGGCCTCAGGTTCCCCAAGCTACCATCCTTCCCGTGCCCAGCCCAGGCTGGCAGCACTGTGTGGAGTCCCATGGAGCTCGGCGCCTGTCCCAGGCCCTGACCCACCCAGGCAGAACTCAGCCCAGGTACAATCGCTGGTCTCTGATCAACCAGGTCCATGCCGGGGCAGAGGAAGCAGGCTCTGAGGCCACCTTGGGTGTGAACGCATGTGTCCCCACAGGTGCCAGGATCTACTGCCGGACCAGGACCCCAGGGGATGGGGACACCCTGCGTGGTGTGGCTGGTGAGGGGTCCTTGCAGCCTCGTAAGCCTTCTGGGCTTGTGTGTCCAGGGCAGGGGAAACAGGCGATGCCCTGAGGCCCTCCTGCCCCATATTCCAAGGCTCCAGGGCGCTGGCCCTGAGGGGCGCAGCGGCAGCACAGGGGGCCTGGCCCCAGGGTCGCAAGGCGCTCCTAGGAGCACCGCCACGGCGAGGACCGGCCGCCACCTCCCCTCTCCACGTCCATCCAGGCGCGGATCTGACTCCTCCACGGTCCCCCTGGGTGCAGGACGGCCCAAGGCTCCCGCCTCTGCCCAGGGCACCGGGTCGCGGACTCACCACCCAGCTCGCCCCGCATGCCAATGGTGCCGCCGGTGTAGACGGCCAGCAGCCTCCGCTCGGGCCCCACCGCGCGCGCCATGCCGACCGGGGACCGCGGGAGTGGACGGGGGTGCGGCGGGGACGCGGGGCCTGCGGGACTCAGGGACTGCGGGGAGGCGGTCCGGGGCGCAGAGGGCACCCTGGGAGGGCGGGGCGGGCGGGGGTGGGGCCTGGGGGCGGAGTCTGCCCCGGCGGGGGCGGAGTCTGCCCTGGCGGGGGCGGGGCCTCTGGGCGGGGCGGGGCCTGTGGGCGGGGCGGGTCCCGGGAACTGTCCGGGGTGGGAGGGGCGGGGCCTGGCGGGATCGGGGCCCGCGGGTGACGCCTGCCTTCCCCGGGCTCTCTCTCAGTACCAGGGAAAGTCAGGTGTGCCCTCCGCAATGGCGGTTTTATAACTTTAATAACTTCAGCAGTTTTCATAAACCACCCAGGTAAATAATTAAAATAAATGTAATGAAATCAATACTCGTAAACATCATAATTTTGAATCTAAAGTTAAACAACAGATATCTCATTTGGATATTTTCCCAAAAATCCAAAAGGCATTTTAATTTTTTTTTTTTTTTTTTTTTT